>JAJIBD010033144.1:0-67495 GCA_021461705.1 Cryptotis parvus | reverse complement strand
AAACCAGACTGAATGCCCGGTTTTATAAATTAAGAAATCACAGTACTGGTTAAAGTAGAGAAATGGCTGTTATTTTAGAAAATCAAATTGTACATTTTATGAAAATTGCAGTTTTATTTTTGTGAAAAATAGTCAATTTCACTTTATTTTTTACAAATTTTCTAGCTTAATCGTTTTGAAAAGAATTGAGGTGGACTGACAGGCCAGTGAGTCCTTGCACATGCCTGTCTGGGGTTTCATCCCCAGCACCCACATGTGGTCCTCGATCCCCACCAAAAGGAATCCTGGGGACAGAGTCAGAAGTAAGTCTTCAGCACTGCTGGACGTGACCCGCCACCAAAAAACAAAGAGCAACTACAACACCCTGGAGAGAAGCAAAAAAGAATTATACACACATTTTCTTTTTTTTTAATTTGTATTATACCACCACGAGATATACAATTACAAAGATGTTCATGATTGGGTTTCAGTCATACATTGTTCCATTGCCCTATTCACATCACCAATGTCCCCAGATTCCCTCCCCCCTCCCCCAATCTGCCTCTATGGCAGGCACTTTGGCACTTTGCCTCTTCTCTGTCTCTGTCTCTGTCGTTGTCTCTGTCTCTGTCTGTCTGTCTTCCTGTCTGTCTGTCTGTCTGTCTGTCTGTCTGTCTGTCTGTCTGTCTCTCTCTCTCTCTCTCTCTCTCTCTCTCTCTCTCTCTCTCTCTCTCTCTCTCCCTTCTCTTATACATTGTGACTTGCCATACATACATTTAGGGATTATCATGTAAATCCCTTTGTGTCATTCAATGCTCAGTTCTAGTCTGGTGCTGCCATTTGCCACAGTTAGTAGAACACTGATATATATTTATATCCCCTCTAATGAATGCAGTCGTTCTGTATCCATCTTTTTCCTTCTGACTAATATCATTCATCATGATAATCTCCATGTCCATCCATTTTCAGGTAAATTCCATAACTTCATTTTTTCTGACAGCTGCATAGTATTCAATTGTGTAGATGTACCACAGTTTCTTTAGCCAGTCTTCTGTTTTTGGACATTCAGGTTGTTTCCAGATTCTGGCTATTGTGAATACTGCTATAATGAACATAGAAGTGCAGATAGTGTTTCTGCTGTGTGTTTTGGTTCTCCAGGGAATATTCCCAGGAGTGTATGGCTATGTCAAATGGGTGCTCAATATCAACTTTTTGGAGGAATGTCCATATTGTTTTCCAAAAGGGCTGGACCAGTTGGCATTTCCACCAACAATGGATGAGAGTCCCTTTCTCCTCGCATCCATGCCAGCAATTGTTGTTCTTGCTCTTTTGGATATGTGCCAGTCTCTGTGGTGTGAGATGATACATCATTGTTGTTTTGATTTGCATCTCCTTGATAATTAATGATGAGAAGCACTTTTTCATAGGCCATTTGACCATTCAGATTTATTCTTTTGTAAGTTTCTATTCATTTCTTCTCCCCATTTTTGATGGGGTTGGCTGTTTTTTCTTGTAAAGTTCTACCAGTGCCTGATATATCATGGATATTAACCCGTATGAGATGGATATTGGGTGAATATTCTTTCCCACTCTGTGAGCTGTCTTTGTATTTTGGCCACCGCTTTCTTTTGAGGTACAGAAACTTTTCAGTTTCATATAATCCCATTTGTTTATCTTTGCTTCCATTTGCTTTGTCAGTGGTGTTTCATCTTTGAAGATGTCTTTAGCTTTAATGTATTACAGCATTTTTCTATGTTTTCTTTGTTGTACCTTATAGATTCATGTCTGATGTTGAGATCTTTAATCCATTTTGATCTGACTTTTGTGCATGGCATTAAAAGAAGGTCTAAGTTCATATTTTTGCATTTAGCTGCCCAGTTTTCCCAGCATCACTTGTTGAAGAGGCTTTCTTTGCTCCACTTAATATGTTTTGCTCCTTTATAGAAAATTAAGCGATTATATATTTGAAAGTGTGTGTCAGGATATTCAGTTCTATTCCATAGCTCTACAGGTATGTCTCTTACCCATGTCATGCCGTTTTAATTACGACTGCTTTGCAGTAGAGTTTGAAGTTGGGGAAAGTGATACCTCCCATCTTCTTTTCCCCAAGGATTGCTTTAGCTATTCGTGGGGGTTTATTATTCCATACAAATATCAGGAGTGTGGGGCCGGAGCGATATTACAGCGGGTAAGGAGTTTGCCTTGCAAGCGGCTGAACTGAGTTCGATCCTCGGCATCCCATATGGTCTCCCAAGTGCCGCCGGAGTAAACCCTTAGTGTAGATCCAGGAGTAACCCCCTGAGCATTGCTGGGTGTGACCCTAAAAGCAAAAAAAAAAATCAGGAGTGTTTGAAAGAACACTCCTGAAAAAACATTTCTATGAAGAATGTCATGGGTATCCTCATAGAGACTGCATTGAATCTGTATAAAGCTCTAAGGAGTATTCACTGTATCACTGTCTTCCCATTCATCATAGATTTGCTCGAGCGGGCACGAGTAACTTCTCCCTATGTCCTGTCTCATGCATGTAAAGTCCAAGGGCACCTGCTTGCTCCAGGAACATAAAGAGCCTCAAACCATTCATCAGGTCATGAGAATGAGGTCTATAATCATTACTTGTATTTGGCATATCAAATACGACACGGGTAGCTTGCCAGGCTCTGCCGTGCGGGTGGCATATTCTTGTAGTCATCTCTAAATCCAGCATTTATTGATGAACTGCGCCGCAAGAGCCAAGCTGTGATAGGCTGGTCTGCTGAGTGGAGTTCTGATGAGGGGGAAGTCCGAATGTGGAAAAAGGAGGCTCTCATGGAGTGGGGGTGGGTCATGGGAGAAAATATTTTACAATATACTACAAATATACATAAGGTGTGTTGAGTGCTTCACATAGCGTTTCCCCAAATGAGGCATAATGTTAATTTTCCCAGTCCCTGAGCAGGAAATGTATACACATTTTCTGAATGTCCCCTTTTTAATCAAAAGACCTCATTCCCATGACCTGATGGAATGGTTTGAGGCTCTTTATGTTCCTGGAGCAAGCAGATGCCCTTGGGCTCTACTAGCATGAGACAGGACATATGGAGATGTTACTGGTGACCGCTGGAGGAAATCAATGATGAACAGTGATACAGTGATACTTTGAGGTATGCCAAAAAACAGAAAAGTATAACTCCTTCTCTTCAAATAGCAATTGATAGACCTGACCTCTGTGGAGACACAGCTGTCAGAATTATAAGTAAGAGCTAGGAAGGTGCTATGATAAATTTTGTCTGAAAATAAAAGAATACTCTTAAAGAATGGCCAAAGACCCATGAACTGAAAAAAGTGAATGAAGCCTCAGAATATTATGAGATTTTTGGACACATCAACATATATGTACTGTATGTACCAGAGAAAAGAAGAAAGAGAAAGGGGTAGGAAAAATACTCAAGAAAGAATGGTTACATTATTCCAAGATTCAATTTCAAAAGCATTTATCTGTACAGTTAAGAAGCTCAGTAAACATCATGCTGAGTGAAATTAATCAGATGGAAAAGGACTGATATAATGACTACATTCATTTGTGGGATATAAAAAAAATAGTATGAGACTAATATCCAAAGCCAGGGAAAACATGGACCAAGAGGACTTGTCAGTGGTGGGATCTACCATAAGTGTGTGTGGAACAGAGGTTAGATAAGATAGAAAAAGGATCAGTGTGCCAATAATTGTTGAAAGTAGTAATGCCAGCCTGGAACTGAGCACTGAAAGTAGGTAAAAAAAAGTCATATACATGATAACCCCTCAATGTATGTATTGCAAGTCACAATGCATAAAAGAAGGGAGAAAGAGAGAAGAGAGAGAAGAAAAGTGCCTGCCATAGAGGCAGAACTGGTGGGGGGTGGGTAGAAAGGGAGACTGGGGACATTGGTGGTGGGAGATGTGCACTGGTGGAGGGATGGGTGCTGGAAGACTGTGTTACTGAAACCCAATCATGAACAGCTTTGTAATTGTGTATCTTATGGCTATATAATAATTTTTTTATTTTAAAAAAGAAGCTCAGTAAAGCTCCCAGTATATTAAACATGAAGTAACACATAACTCAATACCTCGTGTTCAACTGTTGAGAAAGACCAAATCCCTTCAAAACAAGATGCTGATGACTCATCACCTAATGGGAAACCAAGATTTTTAAAAGCAACAGAAATCATGAAAATCACAGGCAATGACTGGCAAATTCAAAGTGAAGGAAAAATATGCATCCTCCAAAAATTTAATATCAAGAAAAGTGATCCTTTTTAAAATCAGGCAAAATAAAGCCATGAACGAGTTATAAATTATTGTTAGCAACTTGTCTCATGAGAACTACTAAAGAATACATTAGCCTGAAAATAAATAGCACCAGAGAAGAGCTCAATTATAGAAACACACACGGTTTTGGAAAAAAGATAACATCTTGGTAAATGTACAATCTATAAACATTTATTCTTTTCTATTTGGTTTTATAGCTATAGGACTCACATGAAACTAATTATGAACTTTGTTAAGATTTAATAAGACATTACATATGTAGTTTTGACTGAGGGGGAAAACAAGTAGATAAAAAATAAAATCACAATGCTTATTTGGGTGGATCTTAGATTTGCTAATCTGGGAACATTGTTTCATACACTAGTCCGATTTGTGTCCCATTTAAGGGTAGGAGTCTTTAAGTGATTTTTTTTTTGAAGTACCAAAGAAGGAAGGAGTGTTACATTACAAAAGCTGTTATTTTACCAAAAATTACAAATTGTAATCCTGAAGGTTCATGGACTTTTAGTCAAAGTGATGGTGTAACTTCTTCAGTCAAACTGATCTTGTCACTTCTAACTATGTAAAGAAGCTGAAAATGAACTTTGTGTAGTTCTCAGACAAGAGCACGTCTGGCTGGAATCATGTTCTTGCCAATCAGCATAAAGGGCTTTTTTGGGGGGGTCACATCTGGCGATGCTCAGAGGTTACTTCTGACTCTTCGCTCAGGAATTACTCCTGGCAGTGCTTGGGGGGACCAAATGGGATGCCAGGGATCAAACCTCGGATGGTTGCTTGCAAGGCAAGTGCCCCACCCGCTGTGTTATCACTCCAGCCCCAGATACAGTTTTTTAAAAAAAACTAAGTATTCAGTAGGATGTGTTTTCTGGCACAAAATAGATTTGGCTTAGTCAGCCTGCTTATCCTCCTTTCAAAATAACAATAATAACATGAATAGCAGAGCCTGGCAAGCTACCCGTGTCATATTTGATATGCCAGATACCAGTAACAATTATAGACCTCATTCCCATGACCTGATGGAATGGTTTGAGGCTCTTTATGTTCCTGGAGCAAGCAGGTTCCCTTGGACTCTACTTGCATGAGACAGGTCATAGGGAGATGTTACTGGTGCCCGCTCGAGCAAATCGACAATGAACGGAAGACAGTGATACAGTGAACATGAATACAGTATCTCATAGCAAAATGTCTTTATTTTGTAAAATCATTATGATATTTTCGTCAAGACCCTGAATGAATGGTTTGAGGGTATTCATATTCCTGAAGCAAGCAGATGCCATTGGGCTACACTGGCATGTGACAGGGACAAATGGAAACATTACTGGTGCCCACTCGAGCAAATCGACGAATAACGGGATGTCAAGTGATCAAGTGATCAAGTGATTATGATATTACCCCGAGTTATATTGTAATATATTAAGTAAGGTGCATATTGAAAACCTGAGAACAGTGGTTAAGGAAATAATCCAAATTTCTTAGTTTATTTGAGGTTATAGTACAGTGAGTAAGAAGCCTGCCTTGTACGCAACCCATCTGGGTTTGATCCTTGGCATTCCATATGGTCCCTGAGCACCTTCAGGTGTAGCCCAAATTACCCCCCAAAAAGAGAGACTTGTTTTAATCCAATAATGCAACTTAAAAAGCTAAAGTAAGTCCAGAGAGATAGTCAATGTGCTGCATGGAAAGTCTAGTTTGGTCCCTGACATTGAAGTTGGTCTTCTGAGCACTTCAATGAGAAACTCCTGAACACAGAACCTGGAATAGCTCCTGAGCACTTCTGGGAGTAGTCCCAACAAAAACAAACAAATAAAATGGAATATAAGAAAATATCCATCTGACGCAAAGAAAGCAGTAAAAGGGTAAGTTCAAAAAGGAACTTTTTTTGGAAAAGGAAAAATAACTGCTTGATGCAACAAAAGCAAAAAAGGACTAAGTTAAAAAAAAGGAATGATCTGGAACCTATATAAAATAAATGGAATAAGTTCACTAAAGATCAAAATCTTGAAAGATCCA
Source organism: Cryptotis parvus (assembly GCA_021461705.1). NCBI lineage: Eukaryota > Metazoa > Chordata > Mammalia > Eulipotyphla > Soricidae > Cryptotis > Cryptotis parvus. The sequence goes on along the minus strand of JAJIBD010033144.1, from coordinate 61,216 downwards.
GTCAAAAAGCAGAAAATTTTCAGATTGCGTTGTCACTTGTCTTCCCGTTGTTCATTGATTTGCTCGAGCAAGTGCCAGTAGTGTCTCCATTCGCTGGGAATGAGGTCCATTATTGTTACTGTTTTTGGCATATCAAGTACACCACAGGTAGCTTGCCAGACTCTGCTGTGGCTCTGGATTCACCCCAGGGTGCCCAGTCTTTTCTATGTCAGACCATCAACCATCCAGGGCACAGGGGGCAAAGGCCTGGGTGTAGACAAGTCTGTCTCCTATCTGCCACCTGCTGATGCAGCCCGGCACAGCAGCCACACCTGCAACATGTGTAGGGGCAGCAGACAGCACAGATGATGATCACTTCTCGGCCTTTTGGCTAAGATAAAGTGTAGTATCTGTTTAGATTGTGTTAATAGAAAAAAAATGGTGTGGGGGACCCCTACCTTATGCTGTCTGCAGGAATCATACTGTGACTGTATGATAGAAACCCAGTCACACCTTGCTACCCAGATAGGATGAACTTTTCCTCTACAATTGTAGCCAAGTCAGCCAAGTATTGACAAATGCAAATCCACCAGTAGCTGTAAAGTTCTATTACTGGGCACAAGTGACTGCAACGCACAGTCATTGCTCATACTTGCCAGATGTTGACTCCTTATCTGCTTTGTGTCTGCCGCTGCCCACCAGCAACTGTGAAGCCAGAGCCACAGCATCTTGGAACTACACAGCAATAGGGCATTTGTGACGACTAACTCCCAGGTCGACATAAACTGAATCATAGGCATTAACCCAATTTTGTGAATACTATCCCCTGAATGTTGCTCAGGCCTATAACTTCACCTCACATATCACTATAAATAACTTAAAATTATTTTCTAAAAGGAATTCACCCACATAAAGGAAAGGGGACAAATGCCCAGGAAGATCTTCAAATATACCAGGACCCTATAAGCAAAAGAAGGTGGTATAGGAAAATCGCGTGCATGAAACCCTATTATTAACAGTATTATAAATCATGGCACCTAAAATACAAAAAGATAAAAGAGATAGAGATGGGGCTCATACTAATTGAGGGATCAATATACCAAGAAAACTTTGATCTTACCAACATGAACGCGTCAAATGAAGAAACACCAGTGTCCTTAAAGCAACTAATAATGGACTTTAGGTGTTGATGGCAGCTTAGAGTAGTGTGAGACTAACACTGTATTCTCATTGATCAGATCAACCAGAGAGAAAAAATCAGTACAGAAACCACAGCCTCAAAAGAAGTGTTCTAGGGTCAGGAATTGTAGACATCTATAAGGTTCTCCACTAAAAAAAAAAAAAAAAAAACAACAACAAAAAAAAAAAAAAAACACCAACCTTCTTACACATTATCCCAGGGCTCTGGGACATTCTCCAACAAAGCCTAAATGCTAAGACATAAAAAAAAAATGCCCATATGTTGCAGGACACCTAAAAGCCTAAAAGCCTCTGCATCTGCCCTGGATTGCCTCCTGCAAATCACTTCGTCCATAGGGGGTAATCTAAATGTGGCAGCTTATCTATGTATTCTGTACTGGCTGGTATAAATATTCTCCCACACTACCACAATCATCGTGGGACTAGCTAGATCTTACCAGCATATTTGCCTGGCCACGTTGGATCTCTAAGTAATTAGACCAGAGAGAAATGCTGTTTGCCTCAGCAAGCAAGCAAGCATGGCTCCCTGATAACTCAAAGGCAACTAAAATACAAAACTACCGTGAAGTAGACAAGACTCTTGTGAAGGCTTGGAGAAAAAATTTAACTGGCATTAGTATAGTCTTTGTTACAGAGGCATGCCATATCAGAAACCCCCTTCTCTACCCTATAAAGGCACTTCCAGGCAGATCTTGGCTCAAGACATTAGGTGAGGTGCTGGGAGAAATAAGTGAGGGCATTTGACCCTCCCTGCCAGGGAAGTTACATTTAGCTTATAGCTCCTCCCAGCTCAAAGGAGGCTTTGAATTAGCTCTGGATCCTTGTAAACAGCCAGAAGGCCTCCTGAAGTTGCTAGCATTTCTATAGAGCTGTTTTCCTGTTTTCATCTGCAGATAGCCCAGCCCAGAATGGGCGGGGCTGGGGAGTTTGGGGGGATTTCTAGCTATAAAATAAGCTGCAAGAAGAAAGAAGCTCTCTTTTCCCCTTTTGCCATTTTGGCTTCCCTTGGCGTTTTGCTTCTCCATCCTCTCCATTCTCTGTTGGGCCTCAACATGTGGTGGCAGCCATCTTGGCCTACATGTGGCTGGGGCCTAGCTGGGAATCCAGAGTCTGGAGGTTTTCCCTGCTCTTGGATTGTATATTGCAACCTGTGATAGTAAAGCCCTTTTAAAACTGCATCGGATTCCTAAGTTTTCATCCATTCCCGCCGGCTTCGGAGGTAGAAGGGAACTTGCTTCCCGGCACTGTTGGGGACCCCAGAGGCATCCCCGACATCCATAAGGTCATAAAAACAGAAAGTACGTCAAGTCTCTTACCAGACTACATTGATAAGATGGTACAAATAGCAAAACCAGAAAAATCACGAACATTTGGAAATGAACAACCATTGGGTCAAAGGGTCAAAGAGGAAATCAAGAAGTAAAAGAATTCCTGGAAACAAATGAAAACAAAAGCACAAATGATCAGAACCTACTGATCATACCAAAAGCAATACAAAGAAGGAAGTAAACATTATAAGTTTACAACAGGAAACAAGAAGTATAGGTACATATAAAACCTATCTTAATATTTTGAGAAATTAGGAAAAGAATAACAAAGTCCTAAGTAAGTAGAAGGAAAAAAATAAATTATGGGTATACATGAATGATATAGATATTAACAAAAAAATTAGGAGTCAGTAAAATCAAGAACTGGGGTTTGAAAAGATAAACCAGATTGAAAACTGTTATCTGACTTTAAAAAAATAGGGGCCGGAGCCATAGTCCAGCAGGTAGGGCATTTGCCTTGCACGCGGCCGGCCCCTGCTGGCCCGGGTTCGATCCCCGGCATCCCATATGGTCCCCAGAGCACCACCAGAGTAATTCCTGAGTGCAGAGCCAGGAGAAACCCCTGAGCATTTCCGGTGTGACCCAAAAAAGCAAAAAAAAAAAAGAGAGAGAGAGAGAGAGAGAGAGAGAGAGAGAGAGAGAGAGAGAGAGAGAGAGAGAGAGAAATCTAGTAAATTGAATCAGAAATGAAACTGGGGGAGAAATTGCAACTGATACTTAAAAAGTAAAGAAGATCATGAGAGATTACTATAAAGGTAACCCATTTGGAGAACCTAGAAGAAATGGATGAGTATTTAGAAATAATTGAGAGGAAATAGCAAACCTCAATAGACCAATTACTAGTAATAAAATTGAAACAGTAATCAAACTATCCCCTAAAACAGAAGTCTCACCAAGTCTTCCAAAAAGAATCTGGTACTTGTTCTCAAACTCTTCCATAAAACTGAAGAAATTCTTTCCAGTTCCTTTGAGGCCAACATTTTCCTAATACCAAAATCAGGCAGAGTCACTTTAAAAAAACAATGTAGCAAAGAAATTTACAAACAGATATTCCTTATAAGCATTGATGCAGAAGTCCTTCAAAGTCCTTCAAAAACTCCTTAGAGACTGAATTCTTTTAAAGAATACTTTTAAACAAACAGCCAAATGTGGTATACCCCAGGTAAAGTTTGACTCAGTATAAATAAGTTAATATGATAATCCTCATAATTAAAGGAAATATTAAAATCATATAAACTATCAATAGATGCTTAGAAAGCTTTTAATAAGACTCACCATCATCCATTTATGAGTAAAAAGTAGTGCCTCTCACAAAATAGGGATAGAAAGAACTCACTTAGGTAAAGACCACATACCGTAAAACCACATTTAACTTCATACTCCATGATAAAATACTGAAAGCTAAAAGCTTTTCTTTTAAGATCAGGCACAATAACAATTGTCGAGGGTACTAATGCTAACCTAGAACTGAGCATTAAATAGAGGCAAAAAGATACACATGACAACCCTTTAATGTATGTTCTATAATCCATAGTCTGGAGGGGAAGGAAAAGAGAAAGAGAGAGAAAGGGAAAGAAATAAAGAACCTGCCATGGAGCAGGGCTGGGGGAGGGGAGGGAACCGGGGAGCGTTGGTGGTGGGAGATGGGCACTGGTGGCGGGATGGGTGCTGGAACACTGTATGACCAAAACCAAAATATGAACTTTTTAATTATATATCTTTGTAATTGTAAAAATAAAAAATTAAAAAAAGAAAGATCAGGCACAAGACAAGATGTCCACTGTCATCACTATTATTCAACAAAGAATTGTAATCTCTGCAATAGCAATTAGGCCCCAACAAAGGAATAGAGAAGAGAAAGGGAAGAAAAAGAAAGGAAGGGAAAAGAAGAAAGAAAGGAAGGAAGGAAGGAAGGAAGGAAGGAAGGAAGGAAGGAAGGAAGGAAGGAAGGAAGGAAGGAAGGAAGGAAGGAAGGAAGGAAAGGAAGGAAGGAAGGAAGGAAGGAAGGAAGGAAGGAAGGAAGGAAGGAAGGAAGGAAGGAAGGAAAGGAAGGAAGGAAGGAAGGAAGGAAGGAAGGAAAGGAAGGAAGGAAGGAAGGAAGGAAGGAAGGAAGGAAGGAAGGAAGGAAGGAAAGGAAGGAAGGAAGGAAGGAAAGGAAGGAAAGGAAGGAAGGAAGGAAGGAAGGAAGGAAGGAAGGAAGGAAGGAAGGAAGGAAGGAAGGAAGGAAGGAAGGAAGGAAGGAAGGATGAAAGGATGAAAATAAAGAAAAGGCAAGGATGGAAAGGGGAGAGGAAGGGAGGGAGGAGGAGGGAAGGGAATGAGAGGGGAGGGAAAAGAGGGGAAGGGAGAGGCAGGAAGGAAATGGGAGAGAGGAGAGAGGAGGGAAAGGAGGGGGTGGGAGAGAAGGAAGAAGGCAAGCAAGCCTTCCCAGCTGGGACTGGTCTACAAGTGAGAAATCTGGGATGTTATCAGAATGGGAGTGTGCATGTTCTCCTCACACTCTACCCCTGCTTCCAGAAAATCCAGCTGCCCTTGCCCCCACCAACCATCTTGCCCACAGAGAAACAGCCCAGCTCCACAACTAATCTCCAAAATAACATCATGCTGCCAAATCTTCTCAGGTAGAACTCTGGGGTCTTCTTGGACAGGGACAGGCAGATTCCCTTTTCTTCCTAAAGGCACAGCAGTCCACAGTTACACCCAATACACTACGACATAGTAACTCCAGTTCCACAACTGTACCTCATCCAGTCACCAAGCCACCAAATCATTCCAACTCCCTTAGTTCCTGGACCACGCAGCCTCATGTGCCATGTGGCACTACCAAACTTCATAGTAGTGTTAGCCCAGTAGAATCACAGCAAATCTGATGGGAAAGAAGACCATCAAGTTCAATGAATGAGAACAATAGCACAGAAGGCTCAACTGGCTGATTGGTGAATCAGTCCAATAAATCCTCAGACAATGACTTCAGTAACACCATTGTGAGTCATAACAATTATCATCACAAATTGAATTGTACTTATCTAAGTTTTGATATTTCCATTTCCCTTTACCTTTGTGTTGTAAAAAACAATATGAAGCACTTTTTGTTTGTGCCTGATAAGGGGGCAGGCTGGAGGTGGGGTTGAGAACCTTCGGATTTTGATAGAGGGAAGGTCACACTAGTGGTGGGATTGGTGTTGGAACATTTAATGCCTGAACTATTATAAACAAGTTGGTAAATCATGCCACTGTAATTGTAAATATTGAAAGAAAGAATATTCAAATTGCGAAAGAAGTGAAAATATCTTATTTGCCAATAATGTGATACTTTACATAGAAAACGTGAAGACTTCACACACACAAAAAAAAACTTTTATAACCAAACCAAAACAGTAAAGTAGCATGCTAAAAAAATCAATACATAAAATGTTGATGCATTATGTATGCAAAAAATTTAACTAGAAGAGAAAGAAATTTAAATTTAGAAAGTAATACCCTGTTTAAAATTGCATGTGAATGATATAAAGTTATCATTTATTCAAAGTAATAATTTATTATAAAATATTTATTTTAAACTTCTAGGTATCTGAGTTCTATATTTTCTGATTATTGGTACACTTAGTAAATAGCTTAATGAACTAACAGTATGGGAAAAATAGAAATAGAAGATAAATTTTTTGAAGTTTTAAGCCTCCTCAACAAGTGGTGCTGGGAAAACTGGGCAGCTACATGTAAAAAAATGAGTTTAGACCTCTGTCTATGATAGAGATATGCACAAAAATCAGATCAAAATGGATTAAAGATCTCAATATCAGACCTGAATCCATAAAGTATATCGAAGAAAATATAGGAAAAACCCTCCACGACATTGAAGCTAAAGACATCTTCAAAGAAGAAACACCACTAACAAACAGCTAGAAGAAAAGATAAACATATGGGACTATATGAAGCTAAAAAGCTTTTGCACCTCAAAAGGAACAGTGACCAAGATACAAAGAGAGTCCACAGAATGGGAAAGAATATTCACCCAATACCCATCTGATAAGGGGTTAATATCCAGGATATATCAGGCACTGGTAGAACTTTACAAGAAGAAAACAACCAACCCCATCAAAAAAAGGGGAGAAGAAATGAACAGAAACTTCAGCAAGGAAGAAGTTTGAATGGCCAAAAGACATATGAAAAAATGCTCATCATCATTAATCATCAGAGTGATGCAAATCAAAACAACAGTGAGATATCATTTCACACCACAGAGACTGGCACATATCCAAAAGAGCAAGAACAACAAGTGCTGGTGTGGATGCAGGGAAAAGGGGACACTCATCCATTATTGGTGGAAATGTCGACTGGTACAGTCTTTTTGGAAAACAATATGGACATTCCTCCGAAGAGTAGAAATTGAACTCCCATTTGACCCAGCCATACCACTCCTGGGAATATACCCTGGGAAGCCAAAAACACACACGGAAACACAATCCCTACTTTTATATTCATAGCAGCATTATTCACAATAGCCAGAATCTGGAAACAACCAGAGTGCCCGAAAATTGATGACTGGATAAAGAAGCTTTGGTACAACTACACAATGGAATACCATGCAGCTGTTAGGAAAAATGAAGTTATGAAATTTACCTATAAATGGATGGACATGGAGAGGATCATGTTGAGTGAAATTAGCCAGAAGGAGAGACAGATATAGAATGACTGCATTTATTTGTATGACATAAATATATATTCATATATATATATATATATATATATATATATATATATACATATTATGATACCAATATCCAAGGTCAGGTGAAATGTGGATCAGGAGGTCTTGCCATAGGTGGAAACTACCACAAATGTGTGGGAGCAGAGGTTAGGTAAAACAGAGAAAGGAACAGTGGACCAATAATTGTCAAAAGTCTATTACAATCCACAACATGTAAGAGAGGGAAGAGAGAAAGAGAAAGAGAAAGAGAAAAGAGATGGAGAACCTGCCACAGAGGCAGGTTAGGGGGAGGGGGAGGGTATCGGGGGACATTGGTGGTGGGAGGTGGGAACTGGTAGAGGGATGGGTACTGGAACACTGTATGGCTTGAAACCCAAACATGAACATTTTTGTAATTGTCAAAAAACTAAATAAATAAATGTAAAAAAAAGTTTTGTCCCAAAACATTAGATACCTAGGAATCAATTTAGCAGAGAAAATAGAGTACATATATAAAAAACTATTTAAAAAATAGATGATGTCATAAAAAGAAATAGAAATTGTGCTGTTTATTTGTTGGAAGAATTAACATTGTTAAAATTATTACTCTACCTGTGATTATCCTATCAAAAGTACTAGACTGTATCAGTGAAATTCCAATCAAAACTCCAATGTCATTTTTCAAGGACACAGAACAACTCTGCTAAAATTTGTGTAGAATCTTAAAAATCACTGAATAAGCTAGTTCTGAGAAAAGAAAAAGATGGAGGGCCGGAGCGATAGCCCAGCGGTTAGGGTGTTTGCCTTGCATGCGGCCGGCCCATGCCGGCCCGGTTCAATCCCCGGCATCCCATATGGTCCCCGGAGCACTGCCAGGAGTAATTCCTGAGTGCAGAGCCAGGAGAAACCCCTGAGCATTGCCGGGTGTGACCCAAAAAGAAAAAAAAAGATGGAGACACTGCATTCCCTGCCTTCATACTGTGAACTTATAGTAAAACAGTATCACTTGTATCACTTGTCTTCCCATGGATCATAAATTTGCTCAAGTGGGCACCAATAGCATCTCCATATGTCCTGTCACATGCTAGTGTAGACCAAGGACATCTGCTAGCTCCAGGAACATAAAGAGCCTCAAACCATTCCATCAGGTCATGGAAATGAGGTCTATAATTGTTACTGGTATTTGGCATATCAAATACAACACGGGTAGCTTTCCAGGCTCTGCCATGCGGGTGGGATACTCTTGTAGTCACCTGTAATCTCAAGCATTTATTGATGAAATAATAAATAAAACAGTTTTTAATTAATTTATTATTTGTTTTACTGATTTATTGTTTTAATAGATTTGTTAAGAAAATAGAGCTGGAATATTGTCACACTCTTTAGACTATGGATTAGAACTGAGAGCCCACAGGTAAATGCTCAGATGTATGGACAATTAATGACGCAAAAACAAATTGCATGAAGAGCAGTGAGGAAAGCCACTTTCACAAATACAGCTGCGAATCTGGTTAGCCACATGCAGAAATAGAAACTGACTCCTATCTCAGACCATATACAAAAGTTCATTCAAGTTCAATCACAGAGCTTGTTATTGGACCTGAATTCATAAAATACATTAAAGAAAATATAAGAACTCCCCCATGACACTGATCCCGGTTGGAATCTTGAAAGATTTGCCCTAATCGGCAAAGAAAATAGAAGCAAAGATTAACAAATGGGACACCAAACCCAAAAAAGTTCCTGCACTGTAAAAGAAATGATGGATAAAATAAAGACACCCTACTGAGAAAAATATTTATACACCATATGTCTGACAAGGGCTAATATCCAAGATATGTAAAACACTCACAAAATTAAAAAAAAAAATCAAGCAGTGCCATCAATAGATACTTTTTCTCAAAGGCATACAGATGGTCAGTAAGTACATGTGCTCATTATTACTGATTGTGTGGGGAAAAAAAAAAAAAAAAAAAAAAAACCCCCCACACAAAAACAAAAATTTTTTTTATAAAAGGGATGAAAAAAACCAGTGTTGATAGTTATGCAGTGGAAACAAAAAAAAAAGCAACCCTAATTTACTATTGGTGGAACTGGAAAACAGTATGGAGATGTATCAAAATTAACAATTTAAACATTTTCCCTACCCCTAAAAAAAAAAAAAACCTTTTGAGCAGATAATATCACACTCTAGAGTTTTGTGGCACTCATTAAGTAAAAAAAAAAAAATTTATTAACAGTTGTCAAGATCTCAAGACAATCAAATACCCAACAACACATGAATGGAATAAAGAAAGCATGGGGTATATACACAATGAAATAGCATTCAACTATAAAAGAGATGAAATATTGCCTTTTTTTTTTTTGCTACAACTTGGATAAAACTAGAGGGCATCATATTAAGCAAAAATAAGACAGAGGAAAAGGACAAATACCAGAGATTTCATGCATAAGAAGCAATGCAAGAAAATGGGCAATATTCAATGAAAAAACACTTTGGCTCTGCCAGCGGAACCGAGGTTCTGAGCTGTGGTGGAGGTAGAGTAGGGTAGAATTGAAACTGATGTAGTGCTGCAGGACTCCTCTAAGAGCCCCCTTCTCTACCTTAGAAAGGTTTTTCCTGGGGGATCTCGCTCAAAACATTAGCATATAAAAGGACATTGGGTGAGGTGCTGGGAGAAATTACCTAAGGGCATTTGGCCCTGCCAGGAGTAGTTTACATTTGGCTTGCAGCTCCTCCCAGCTCTGCTGGGAGGCTTTGAATTTTATCCCTAGATAGCCCAGCCTGGGCTGGGGAGTTTGGGCGGATTTCTGGCTATAAGATAAGCTGCAAGAAGAAAGAAGCTCTCTTTATTTTTTCCCCTTTTTGCCATTTCGGCTTCCCTTGGCTTTTTGCTTCTCTCCATTCTCTCTGTTGGGCCTCAACACATGGTGGCAGCCATCTTGGCCTGCACCTGGCTAGGGCCTAGCTGGGAACGCAGAGTCCGGAGGCTTTCCCCTGCTCTTGGACTGTATATTGGAACCTGTAATAGTAAAGCCCTTTTAAAACTGCATCGGATTCCTGAGTTTTCACCCATTCCTCACTGGCTTCGGAGGTAGAAGGGAACTCGCTTCCCGGCACTGTCGGGGACCCGGCAGAGCTCCCCGACATCTGGCATCCCTGGGTGGGCACCCCTGCATCTGGAGGGCCCACCGAGATGTTGAAGAACTTTTCCTGAAGCCGAGAGCAGCATCTAAACCATGAGTTAAAATGGGTTACCTCTCAGAGGTTTTTTCTTTGTTCTGGCTTCACCTGTTTATTCAGATGCTAGTAACAGTGGTAACTTTTGTAACTCCTGCTTTTCTTTCAGAGTCATGAAATTAAATCTAGCAAACAGATTTTAAAGCTTAACGGTAACCTCGAGGAAGAAAAGAAACCCCCAGAGGAGGCAGACTCTCAAACTGAAAATCTGCCCGGAGTTAATACCTCCTAAGGCGGAGATGCTCCTCTGATGGAGACTGAATCTCGAGTTGAGGACTTCCCTAAAATACTTACAAACTCTGATGAGGAGGAAGGGGAGGAACAGGTTAATTCCCCGAACCTGTCCAGGCCTCAAAAGGCTTGTAGTTCCTCCTGTTCTAAATTTAATAGTCAAAGAGCAAAGCTCTGGGAGCTTCAGAACATTCCTCATGACCATTCTTTATTTTGGTCTTTTCTGATGCTAACTCTTGTGATTTTTTGTAATAAAACTGCACCTCTCCCAACTGGAGCTGAGTGCAAGTTCTGGAAAGCAAACTGTTAAAGTAAAGGCTTTCCTGGATCTTTGGTTTAAGAAAATAAAAGGTCAGATTTCTTGGTGGCATCTTTATTTAATTCAGCTGGAAAAAAGCTTTAGGCTCAATCTACAGTTGCCTGCCACCTTCATAAGTACCATAGCTTTCCATAAAGATAAACCAGACTAAATTGTCCGCTTTTATTTGTCTGTGCTCCGTCCCACGTGGCTGGATGTTTGCAGACAATTAAGTTATGTGATTGGATATTTATGGCAAATGACTTCTGGCAAATGGATAGTTTTGGCGAATGATTTATGGTAAATGTTATGGCTAAACAGAACCTGGAAACAACCAGTATGCCCAAGAACTGATGACTAGATAAAGAAACTGTAGTACATCTACACAATGGAATACTATGCAGCTGTCAGAAAAAAATGAAGTTATGAAATTTTGCTATAAATGGATGGATATGGAAAGAATCATGTTGAGTGAAATTAGTCAGAAGGAAAGAGAGAGACATAGAATGACTGCATTTATTTGCATGACATAAATATACTAGGTGATCTTACCGAAAGTGGAAATTACCACAAGCGTGTGGGAGTCAGAGGTTAGTTTAGATAGAGAAGGGAACATGTGTGAATAAATGTCTAAAGTTCTGATGCTAACATAGAACTGAGCATTAAATACAGACAAAAAAAATGCAAATGATGGCTTCTAAGTGTATGTAGTGCAAGCCACAATGTGTGGGAGAAGGAGGAGAGAGAGAGGGAGAGGAGAGGAGATAAAGAACCTGCCATTTAGGCAGGATGTGGGAGGGGGAGGGAATTGGGGACATGGGTGGTGGCTGGGGGGGGCACTGGTGGAGGGCGGGTGCTGGAACACTGTGTGACCGAAACCCCCAAGCATGAACAGCATTGTAATTGTATATCTCACAGTGGTATAATAAAATGTTAAAAAAAAAAAGAATTAGGGGTGATATATCAGCCCATAAAAAATATATAAATAAATAAATGTTATGGCTAAAGACGAAGTGTTAAATGTGCTCAAAAAACTTTCGAAATTTGGTTATTAAAGCAACAAAAGACAGGTATCTTTAACATTATTCGCCTTAAACTTGTCTCAAGGAGAGCCGCTAAAAAACACTAATGCAGACTCAAAAACCAGTAAATTCACCTAAGTAAAAACTGTTCATAAATGGCTTGCAGGTTTAAAAGTACCTAATTTCTTTCAATATAAAGTCTTAAATTTTAAATTGCAAGTTGCTGTTTAAACCTCCTGGATTGGTTCATTTTAATAATGATCTTGTTTTGCAGTCTGTGATCATGGTTCATGTCTAATACCTTGCCTTACAGCGTAAATGCTTTCTTTCTTATGAAAAAAAAAGAAAGGTGGAAAAATGGGTGGACTCCGAGCATAGTGCTCAATGTCAATATGTTTCAAGGATTAATGTTAGAGTTTCCTTTTTTTAATGTTTTGCTCACAGGTATTTGCAGAAAAAGAACTTGGATGCTGCAGATTCCTTCTATAATGCTCGAGGCTTTGGACTCTGATCACAGTGTTCATTACAAAAATGTTTGCTAAATCAATGAAAAATTGTTTTTCTAATGATTCTGTTCACAGAATAAGATATTGGAATGCAGTAAACTTGTGCTACAGTGCTCAATACTCCAAGACTCCTAAAACAGTGCTCACTAAAAATTTAATAATTTGCAAAAATAATTTTCCCAATGCTCTATTCACAGGAAAAGACACTTTCTCACCATCATTTGCCTGCTTTATATTCATGAAGCACTTGATTTGTTACCATTTATCACCCTAGATGGGTCATATATACAGCTGTAAGATATTGATCAATCAAATGTGTGTGTGCATGTGTGTGTGCATGTGGTGGCCACCATTATGTTTGTGATTAATGTTGTATCTATGTTATGTCTCAACTACTACCTTCTCAATTTCTAAACACTACAAACCTCTATTAAATTCATCAGCTCCACTGCTGATCCACTAGATTTATCAATTTTAAAATCATCAATTCTCATACTTATTTCCTGCTCCACCCGTGTTGGAGCTTCTTTATGTTATTCTCTCCATCCCAGACTTGGATCCCTGCCAAGCCTTAAAATCTCTATTTGTGATTAATCTCAAAAAGTGTTTTTGTCTCACCTAAAATTAAGCTACAGATACAGTTACCAGTGCCAGTGTCCACCTGCTGAAGAAGCCCTGCAAGACACCCACACCGATGTTCCGGACAACTGTTCTAGCACTCAAGACTCCTGTTCCAGAGTTCGAGATATTACACCGATGTTCCAGACACCTGTTCCAGCACTCAAGACTCCTGTTCCAGAGTTTGAGATATTTGTTCCAGTGTTCCTGACAATTCAACGAGTTCGTGATCGCTGCTCTCCAGAGACTCATACTCATATGATCACCGCTATTGCTGTCCCAGAAGTAGCCCCACAGACTTTGTTCCAGACACCCGACTTTACATAAATATAGCAAATTACTCTCACAAATTATGGATAGTGCAAACTATAGTCCGTTATAATCAGACAGCTAGAAACACTTTGTCATGAACTTTGCTTTGGGTCCAAAAACAAGTTAGGATCCTAAAGTAACATGTACTATCATTTTGTAATTGGAATTGTTTTTTCTTATCTTAATCTTCTGTATGTTACTAAATATTTCATACCTTTTCAATTTTTTAAACTAATCAGGGGAGTTGTTGCAGGACTCCTCTAAGAGCCCCCTTCTCTACCTTAGAAAGGTTTTTCCTGGGGGATCTCGCTCAAAACATTAGCATATAAAAAGACATTGGGTGAGGTGCTGGGAGAAATTACCTAAGGGCATTTGACCCTGCAAGGAGAAGTTTACTTTTGGCTTGCAGCTCCTCCCAGCTCTGCTGGGAGGCTTTGAATTTTCATCCCTAGATAGCCCAGCCCAGAATGGGCTGGGCTGGGGAGTTTGGGCGGATTTCTGGCTATAAGATAAGCTGCAAGAAGAAAGAAGCTCTCTTTTTCCCCCTTTTGCCATTTCGGCTTCCCTTGGCTTTTTGCTTCTCTCCATTCTCTGTTGAGCCTCAACACGTGGTGGCAGACATCTTGGCCTGCACCTGGCTGGGGCCTAGCTGGGAACCCAGAGTCCGGAGGCTTTCCCTGCTCTTGGACTGTATATTGGAACCTGTAATAGTAAAGCCCTTTTAAAACTGCATCGGATTCCTGAGTTTTCATCCATTCCTCGCTGGCTCGGAGGTAGAAGGGAACTCGCTTCCCGGCACTGTTGGGGGAACCCGCAGAGCTCCCCGACATCGTAGGAACCATGGCAGAGGAACACAGTAACTGTATGCTAAAGGCGCAGATGTTAATACTATTGAAAATCGTAGCACTTTAGTAAGAATTAAACTTAAGTTCATTAAATGGTCAGATGGGAGCTAGAGAGAATACAGTGGGAGAACCATATATAATGCCTGTCATCAAACCCCGGTCAGCAACAGGCAAGGCAAATCCTAAATCCTTACCTGTTATAACCAAGCTAGTGTTATAACAAGCTAGTGTCCACAGAATAGATGGTACAGTTGACTCTAGCTCTGAGGTCAAGAAGATCCCATGTGAGTGTAAGTTCCTATCCAAAAACTGACAGGAAAAAATCTGAATTCTGAGATTCAAGAACTGAAGTTTCTGTTTGAGTCCAAAGCCAAGAAAATACAGGTGTCAAACCAAAGATATCAGGAACACGGGCGCTCTCTTACTCAGTTTTTGTTCTATCCGTGTCATCAATTGAATGAGGCTGACTCACAAAGAAAAGTTTATTTTCATTACCCACTGACTCCAGTGTAATTATACCCATAATTATCTTCACAGACAAACCCAGAATAACAGTTCACCCAATATCTGAATAATATGATCCTATCAAATTGACATAAAATTAACCATTTGTAAAACTTGGTAAGTTTTCTAAAACATCTTTGATTATACTCTTGAAATGTGTGATTTACAGGACATGAGAAATATACCATAATGAATTTATTAACAAACTAGAATAAGACAAAAAAAAATCACTGAAATGAAAAGTTGGTCTTTTGAAAAGGTCAATTAAATTGACATAACTAATGAAAGACTGATTTCATCAGTTTTGGAGGAATAGTGGAAAAGGGGATCTTGGCACAATGGTGGAAGGAAGCAGGCCATGGATATGGGTGTGAGGAAGCAGGTGCTGGAGACTGGTGTGAGGAAGCAGGCTATAGTGACTGGTGTGAGGAAGCAGGATATGGTGACGGGTGTGAGGAAGCAGGATATGGTGACTGGTGTGAGGAAGCAGGATATGGTGACGGGTGTGAGGAAGCAGGATATGGTGACGGGTGTGAGGAAGCAGGCTATAGTGACTGGTGTGAGGAAGCAGGATATGGTGACGGGTGTTAGGAAGCAGGCTCTGGTGACAGGTGTGAGGAAGCAGGCTCTGGTGACGGGTGTGAGGAAGCAGGCTCTGGTGACGGGTGTGAGGAAGCAGGCTCTGGTGACGGGTGTTAGGAAGCAGGCTCTGGTGACGGGTGTGAGGAAGCAGGCTCTGGTGACGGGTGTGAGGAAGCAGGCTCTGGTGACGGGTGTGAGGAAGCAGGATATGGTGACGGGTGTGAGGAAGCAGGATATGGTGACGGGTGTGAGGAAGCAGGATATGGTGACGGGTGTGAGGAAGCAGGATATGGTGACGGGTGTGAGGAAGCAGGATATGGTGACGGGTGTGAGGAAGCAGGCTCTGGTGACGGGTGTGAGGAAGCAGGATATGGTGACAGGTCTGAGGAAGCAGGATATGGTGACGGGTGTGAGGAAGCAGGATATGGTGATGGGTGTGAGGAAGCAGGCCCTGGTGACGGGTCTGAGGAAGCAGGCCATAGTGACAGGTATGAGGAAGCAGTCTCTGGTGATGGTTGTTAGGAAGCAGGCTCTGGTGACGGGTGTTAGGAAGCCAGCTCATGATGCTGTGAGGAAGCAGGTTCTGGTTCTGGTATGAGGAAGTAGGCTTTGGTGACAGGTGTGGTATCAGAATTATATCTTCATAAGGTATAATTAACAGTGTTTAAACTCCAGGGATTTGAGCTGGAGTAGGTAGGTTGTCCAGCGGGTAGGTCATTTGCCTTGCATGCAGCCGACTCAGGTTCGATCCCTTGCATTCCATATGGTCTCCCAAGCACCTCCAGGAGTAACTCCTGTGTGCAGAGCCAGAAGTAACCCCTGAGCATTGCTGGGTGTGACCCAAAACGCAAAAAATAAAAAATAAAAAAAAACCTCCAGTACCTCAATTAAAATGTTTTTTAAAGAGAAAAAATGTAAATAATATTAAAAATTAATTAAAATAAGAAATGAAAGCTAAGACACTCTGGCAACTATAATAATGTTCCTCCTACTCAAAATGTTCACATCCTAGTTCCCAGAGCCTATACAAATTCTCTATAGTAAGCAATTAAATATCCTCATATGAGGAAATTACGTCAGTGTAATCACAAGTATGTTTATAAAATGAAAAATCCAGGAGGTCATAGTGGCAGATGAGTAGTTGAAGTAGAGATCAAAGTGTTGCCATTATTGGGAGAGAGAAGGGGCCACTATGATAAAGATAGTTGGAAATGATCACTCTGGATAACAGCTGTGTGCTGCAGGGTTAGAACTTAGTGGGGAAAGTAGGTAAAGGGATATACATGATAACCCGTCAGTCTAGGTATTGCAAACAACAATGCAAAAGGGGATGGAGAGAAAGAGACAGAGACAGAGAGAAGAAAAGTGAGAAAGGTAGGGGATGTTTGGGGAGGGAAACTGGAGACACTGGTGGTAGGAAATGTGCACTTGTGGAGGGATGAGTTTTGGAACACTGCATGACTGAAGCCCAATCATGAATAGCTTTATAATGGTCTATCTTATGATGATTCAATTAAAAAGATTTCAAGTTCTGCCTTTTGTGCTGGAATTTTGTACATGAGAAAACCATTATTTACAGTACTATGAATTTCAGAATCTCAGTCAATTAAAAATGTTTTGTAAATCAAAGACCAAAGTGTTGCCTTTTTAAAAAAATTGCAGGATCTGGAGAGATATTACAGGAGGTAATTTGCCTTACCTTACCCAGGTATGTGGCATACCTGGGTTTGATCCCCTGGCACTTTATATGACCCCTTGAACCCACCAGGAGTAATCTCTGAGCACAGAGCTAGGAGTAAGCTTTGAGCACCACCAAGTATGACCTCAAAACAAACAATCACTCGATCACTTAACATCCCGTTATTTGTTGATTTGCTTGAGCAGGCGCCAGTAACTTTTCCATTTGTCCCTATCACATACCAGTGTAGCCCAATGGCATTTACTTGAGCCAGGAATACTAAGATCCTCAAGCCATTCATTCAGGGTCTTGACAAAGAAGTCTGAGCATTTGTAGGTAGAAGATAGAAACTGCCGGCAGTGAGCCACATCTCTTCAAGTGTAATCATCCTATCCAGTTTGTTAGGTGTTGCAGTACACTCCTGCCCAGAGCCTTTGCATCCAGCATGGAGTTGCCTCCTGCAGGTCACTTTGTAGATAGGAGGAAGACAGTTTGCATGTGGCAGTTCATCTGACCATGTATTTTATACTGGCTGGTATAAAATTCTCTCATGCTACCACAATCATCGTGGGACTAGCTAGATTTTACCAGCATATTTGCCTGGCCATGTTGGATCTCTAAGTAAGTAGACCAGAGAGAAATGCTGTTTGCCTCCCTGATAACTCAAAGCTAAACTACAGAACTACCACAAAGGAAAGACAAGACTCTTTTGAAGGCTTGGAGAAATATATAAATGGCTATAGTGTATTCTTTGGTACAGATGTATGCCTTTGTATTCTGAGATGCAGTTCATCTCAGAAACTCCTTCTCTACCCTGCAGGGGCAGTTCCAAGGCAGATCTTGGCTAGGCAACATTAACATCTCAAAGGGCCTAGGTGAGGTCCTGGGAGAAATTAATTGAGGGCATTTGACCCGTGAGGGCTTCCCATAGAAAGGGAAGTTAGGACATTAAGGGCATCCAGATAGGCAAGGAAGAAATCAAACTATCATTATTTGCAGATGACATGATATTATACTTAGAGAGCCCTAAACTCTCGACCCAAAAAACTGTTAGAAACAATAGATATGTATAGTAGAGTGGCAGGGTACAAAATCAATACCCAAAAGTCGGTGGTTTTCCTATATTCAAATAAAGAAAGAGAAGAACGGGATATTAAGAAATCGATTCCATTCACAATTGTGCCACAGAAAATCACATACCTAGGAATCAGCTTAACCAAGTATATAAAGGACCTATACAAAGAGAACTACAAGACACTGCTTCAAGAAATAAACGAGGACATGAGGAAATGGAAACACATTCCCTGCTCATGGTTGGAGGAATTAACATTGTCAAGATGGTAATACTCCCTAGAGCTTTGTACAGATTTAATGCAGACCCTATAAGGATACCCATGACATTCTTTAAAGAAATTGACCAAACACTCCTGAAGTTCGTATGGAATAATAAACCCCCATGTGTTGGAGGACAGGTTTAGATAATCAGAGAGCTTTGTTGTTTTGTCCACTCCCAGCTTAATCTATTTAAGCCAAGGTTCATTCTAATGAGACCTCTCTTCTATGTAAACACTGCTAGAGGGTGTGGCAGTTACAGAAGTCACCTTGATTGAATAACTTCTGACTTATACATCTACCAAGACTTCCATGTTTTCTAGATTGGGCACAGCTCCTCTTTATACCCACTGCACCCAGAGTGGGACAGTTAGAATTTACCAGGAGATTACCACCCTGGCTACGCTGAGACTATAGGAAGACTATAGGAAGGATCATACTAGTTTGCTCTAAGCAGGCGAGTGTGACCCTTTCAGTACATGAGAACAAGATACTCAGAATCACCCTGGTGCAGATAATAATAAGAAGGACCTTGTGGGTACCATCTAGATTACATGAAGCTCATGAAATTAAGATGTATTACTTTATATCAGCCCTCTCTCTCTCCAGTGTTTTACATAAGAGATAATCTTGGGATTAGTCCCTGGCATAACCTTTGTTTATACCTGCAATAGGGTGTGGCACTATACTCTGTTTAGAGTTCTTTGTTGACATGACCCTCCCGATTGGATTACTTATAAGGGGCTGACTTGAGGCCCCTTCACGCTTCACCTTTACCTTTTGGGCCTTTTAGCTTTCAGCTTTTGGCTCCTGTGGCTCCTCAGCCTTGCGGCCTTTTGCTTTTGGCTTTTTGCTCTTTGGCCTTTTGCTCCATCTGGGTAGGACTCAGCTCAGGTGAGATCCTCTCTCTTTTGGTGGGAGACTTAGGCTCTTTTGTATGGTCTAAGTTCGGACCAGAGCTAGAGTTTGTTCATTATAATGGATTGCTGTGGAAGAGCTTTTGTACTATTAAAAGCCTTTTGGAACTGCACCAGACTTGTGAGTTTTCATCTGTTCTCCGGCATCCTCGGAGGTAAAGGAGAACTTCTGTCCCGACACTGTTGGGGACCCCGGCGTTCCCGACATATATATATATATATATATATATATATATATATATATATATATATATATATTTCTTTCTAGTGTTTAGTGTGAAAGTGTCTTAATGTTTCCTTGTTGCTTTGAAATGTTTAAAGGTGAGAGCACGTAAATACCTCTCAAAGAGAAGGTATTTTGTAAGAATTTTCTAAGGTTTTTATGTATAGAAATGACTAATGAAGTTTTCTGATGTTTCGAGGAGAAATGAAGTGTATACCTGTGTATGATGTTCAGAGTCAAGGTTTTAAAACTTAATGAGTTTTCTAATGTTCTGTTTATAAGTAAAAGAAAAACAAAAATATTTAAAAAAATTAAAAAGGAGAAAAAAAGGGTGAACTCCAAGTATAGTGCTCAATATCGAAATCTGCTAAAAACTAATAAACATGTTTTAATGCTTTTGTTCGGAGATTTACAGAAAAAGAACTTGGCTGCTGCAGATTCCTTCTATGATATCCGAGGCTACAAACATCTGACCACAGTGCTCATTACAAAAAAGTTTGCCAAATCAATGAAAAAGTTTTTCTAATGATAATGTTCACAGGATAAGATAGTGGAATACATTAAACTTGTGCTGCAATGCGCAATACTTCGAGACTCCTAAAAGAGTGCTCACTACAAAAATTTAACAATAGCAAAAAGTTTTTCCTTATGTTTTCTTTCACAAGGTGTGTGTGCATGCGTGTGGTGGCCATTTTGTTTGTGAATAATGTTGTGTCGGCCGCGCAGTTCATCAATAAATGCTTTATTTAGAGGTGACTACAACAGTATGCCACCCACACGGCAAGCCTGGCAAGCTGCTCGTGTAGTACTTAATATGCCAATTACCAGTAACATTTATATTAGGTCATTCCCGTGACCTAATATAATTGTTTGAGGCTCTTTATGTTCCTGGAGCAAGTGGATGCCTTTGGGTTCTACTAGCATGAGACAGGGCATATGGAGATATTACTGGTACCCGCTCTAGCAAATAGATGATTAACGGGAAGATAGTGATAGTGATAGTGATGTTATGTCTAAACTACAGCCTTCTCAATTGGATTCATCAGCTCCTTCACTGACCTATTAGACTCATTAATTTTGATTTGTCAATTCTCATACTTATCTCTCTGCTCTACCTGTGTTGGAGCTTCTTTATGTTCTTCTACCCATACCAGACTTGGATTCCTGCCAAACCCCCTCCCTCATGATCTCTATTTGTGATTAATCTCAAAGTGTTTTTGTCTCGCCTAAAACTAAGTTATAGGTATGGTTACCGGTGCCAGTTTTCCCTTGCTGAAGATCCCTTGCGAAATGCCTGTACCGCTGTTCCAGAGACCTATTCCAGTGCTTGAGAAGTTTGTTCCAGTGTTCCTGAAACCTGATCCAGTGTTCCTGATAATGCATCAAACTCCTGATGATTGCTCTCCAGAGACTATTCCTGTCTTCACCGATGCTGCTGTTCTAGAATCAGTTCTTCGGACCTTGTTCCAGAGACGTGACGTCATGGGAAATTGACTCTCACTAATTTAGGACAATACAGGCTGTAGTCAGTTATGACCAAACAGCCAGAGGCATTTTACTATGAACTTTACTCGGTTCAAAATGAATTCGGACATTGGGACAACATATGATATTACCTTGTAATTGGAATTGTTCCTTTTCTGTATCACTCCTCTGTATGTATTATTTAGAATACTTGTATTTTTATATTTTTGTAAACAAAAAAGGGAGAGTTGTTGGAGGACAGGTTTAGATAATCTGAGAGCTTTGTTGTTTGCCCACTCCCAGATTAATCTAAGCCAAGGTTCATTCTAATGAGAACTCTCTTCTATGTAAACACTGCTAGAGGGTGTGGCAGTTACAGAAGTCACCTTGATTGAATAACTTCTGACTTATACATCTACCAAGACTTCGATGTTTTCTAGATTGGGCACAGCTCCTCTTTATACCCACTGCACCCAGCGTGAGACAGTTAGAATATAGCAGGAGACTATCACCCTGGCTACGTTGAGACTATAGGAAGACTATAGGAAGGATCATACTAGTTTGCTCTAAGCAGGCGAGTGTGTCCCTTTCAGTACACGAGAAAAGATACTCAGAATCACCCTGGTGCAGATAATAATAAGGACATTGTGCTCCTTCTTATTAGATTACATCTAGATTACATGAAGCTCATGAAATTAAGATGTATTACTTTATATCAGCCCTCTCTCTCTCTCTCAGTGCTCCAGTGTTTTACATGAGATAATCTCGGGATTAGTCCTTGACATAACCTTTGTTTATACCTGCAATAGGGAGTGGCACTACACTATCACTATCACTATCCTCCTGTTAATCATCTATTTGCTAGAGCGGGCACCAGTAATATCTCCATATGTTCTGTCTCATGCTAGTAGAGCCCAAGGGCATCTATTCGCTCCAGGAACATAAAGAGCCTCAAACCATTATATTAGGTCATGGGAATAAACTAATATAATTGTTACTGGTATTTGGCATATCAAATAAAACAGGGCAGCTTGCCAGGCTTGCCATGCAGGTGGCATACCCTTGTAGTCACCTCTAAATATAGCATTTATAGATGAACCGTGCAGCCACAAGCAGCCGCGAGAGACAGGCTGTGATAGGCTGTCGCTGGGTGGAGTTCTGATGAGAGGGAAGTCCGGATGTGGAAAATGGTGGCCCGATGGAGTTGGGGGGGGGTCATCTGGCTTGTTGTGTGGCTCTGCTGGGGTGGCAGGCCAGGGCTAGAACCCGCCATCCCTCCCAGGTGCCTCGTGAGTGGCTGGGCACAGGGAGAGCAGTAGCAGCTCTGTCCCATGTCTGTAAGACTCTGGTTCAGCATACCTGGGCCAGATTGGAAAAAAAAAACCTGCTGCAGGGTGGAACTCGATGAGATGGGCTGTGATAGGCTGTAGCTGGGTGGAGTTCTGATGAGAGGGAAGTCCGGATGTGGAAAATGGCAGCCCGATGGAGTGGGGGATCATCTGGCTTGTTGTGCGGAGGCACTACACTCTGTTTAGAATTATTTGTTGACATGACCCTCCCAGTTGGATTACTTTGGTGTATATAAGGGGCTGACTTGAGGCCCCTTCACTTTGGGCCTTTTAGCTTTTGGCTTTTGACTCCTGTGGCTTTTGGCTCCTCGGCCTTTTGCTTTTGGCTTTTGGCTCTTTGGCCTTTTGCTCCTTCTTCTGGGTAGGACTCAGCTCGGGTGAGATCCTCTCTCTTTGGTGGGAGATTTAGACTCTTTTGTATGGTCTAAGTTTGGACCAGAGCTAGAGTTTGTTCATTATATTGGAGTGCTGTGGAAGAGCTTTTGTACTCTTAAAAGCCTTTTGGAACTGCACCAGACTCATGAGTTTTCATCTATTCTCCTGGCGTCCTCAGAGGTAGAAGAGAACTTCTGTCCTGACACTGCTGGGGACCCCGACGGCTTCCCCAACACTATGGATAGCTAGAGCAATCCTTGGGGAAAAGAAGATGGGAGGCATCACCTTTCCCAACCTCAAACTGTACTACAGAGCAGTAGTAATTA
Source organism: Cryptotis parvus (assembly GCA_021461705.1). Lineage (NCBI taxonomy): Eukaryota > Metazoa > Chordata > Mammalia > Eulipotyphla > Soricidae > Cryptotis > Cryptotis parvus. The sequence goes on along the minus strand of JAJIBD010033144.1, from coordinate 38,199 downwards.
AAACAGCGTGGTATTGGAATAAAAACAGACCTGTGACCTATGGAATAGAATTGAGTATCCTGACACCCAACCTCAAACACATGATCAGTTAAACTTTGATAAAGGTGCAAAGAGTCCAAACTGGAGTAAGAAAAGCCTCTTCAATGAGTGCAGAGCCAGGAGTAACCCCTAAGCATTGCCGGATGTAACCCAAAAAGCAAAAAAAAAAAAAAAAAAAGTGGTGCTGGGAAAACTGGACAGCTACATGTAAAAAATGAATTTAGAACTCTAACACCTTGCACAAAAATCACATCAAAATGGATTAAAGATCTCAATATCAGACCTGAATCCATAATGTATGTTGAAGAAAAATAGGGAAAACCCTCCACGACATTGAAGCTAAAGACATCATCAAAGGTGAAACACCATTAACAAAGCAACTAAAAGAATAGATAAACATATGGAACTACATGAAGCTAAGGAGCTTCTGCACCGCTGAAAGAAACAGTGATCAAGATAGAAAGACAGTCCACAGAATAGGAAAGAATATTCACCCAATACCCATCTGATAAAGGGTTAATATCCAGGATATATCAGGCACTGGTAGAACTTTACAAGAAGAAAACAAACAACCCCATCAAAAAATGGGGAGAAGAGATGAACAGAAACTTTGACAAGGAAGAAATTTGAATGGCCAAAAGGCATATGAAAAAATGCTCATCATCACTAATCATCAGAGAAATGCAAATCAAAACAACAGTGAGATATCACTTCACACCACAGAGGCTGGCCCATATCCAAAAGTGTAAAAGCAACAAGTGCTGGCGTGGATGGGGGGGAAAAGGGGACACTCATCCATTATTGGTGAGACTGTCGACTTGTGCAACCTTCCTGAAAAACAATATGGACATTCCTCCAAAGACTAGCAATTGAGCTCCCGTTTGGCCCACCCATACCACTCCTGGGAATATACCCTGAGAAGCCAAAAACACACAGCGGAAACACCATCCACACTTTTATTTTCATAGCAGCACTATTCACAATAGCCAGAACCTGGAAACAACCAGTATGCCCAAGAACTGATGACTGGATAAAGAAACTTTGGTACATCTACACAATGGAATACTATGCAGCTGTTAGGAAAAATGAAATTTGCCTTTAAATGGATGGACATGGAAAGGATCATGTTGAGTGAAATTAGTCAGAAGGATAGAGAGAGACATAGAATGACTGCATTTATTTGCATGACATAAGTATGTCAGGCGGTCTTACCAAAAGTGAAAATTACTGCAAACGTGTAGGAGTCAGAGGTTTGGTAAGACAGAGAAGGGGACATGTGTGAATAAATGTTGAAAGGGCTAATACCAACCTAGAACTGAACATTAAATCCAGGCAAAGAAAATGCACATGATGACTTCTAAGTGTATGTAGTGCAACCCACAATGTGTAAGAGAAGAAAAAGAGAGAGAGGGAGAGAGGAAAGAGATAAAGAATCTGACATTTAGGGAAGGCTATGGGAGGGGAGGGAATTGGGGACATTGGTGGTGGGAAATGGGCACTGGTGGAGGGTGGGGTGCTGGAACACTATGTGACCAAAACCTCTAAACATGAACAACGTTGTAATTGTATATCTCATGGTGGTATAATAAAATGTTTAATAAAAAAAAAGAATTTGGATAAAAAAGGAACAAAGAGAAAACCTTCATGTCCCTCTTAACTAATACAGAAAAAAAAATCTTTGGGCAAAATCTAACAGTCTTGGGTAAAAAAAATTTTTTTTAACTTGAAAGAGGAAGAAACTACATCAACATTATTTAAAAATGAAAACAATACAATATTTGAAGGGGGCCAGAGTGAATACAGAATGTAGAATGATTGCCTTACAAGTGTTGTACTCAGCACCACATATGGTCCCCTGAGCTCCTCCAGAAGATTTCCCTGAACACAGAGCCAGGAGTGTGCTCTGAGGACAGCTGAGTATGGTCCCCAAACAAATAAACAATATTTGGGAAAACCACGGCTAGCATCATACGCAATGGTTAAAGATTAAAAGTTGATAATTTATTATAAGAAACAAGCTGATATTTGTTTCTGCCAACTGTATTCAATCTAGTACAAGAAGTCCTAGATGGAACCATATGCAATAAAAATAAATAAAAGATATCCAAATTGGAAAGGAAGAAATAAAAGTCATCTCTGCTCAGGCACAATTTTATGCCTCAAACTATACAAATTCTGCTAAAGAGAAGCTCTCTTAGAGCATGCACAAGATTTTCCAAGGAATTGAAGAATCATGGGTGGGAGTGATAGCCCAGCGGTGGGCGTTTGCCTTGCAAGCGGCCGGCCTGTGCCGACCTGGGTTCGATCCCCGGCATCCCATATGGTCCCCTGAGCACCACCAAGAGTAATTCCTGAGTGCAGAGCCAGGAGTAACCCCTGAGGGCCCCCGGTGTGACCCAAAAAAAAAAAAAAAGAAAAGAAAAGAATGGGAGGCACATATCACCCTGATACCCAAATCAGACACAAACATCACAAAAAAAAAAAAATTACAGGCCAATAACCCTGAAGATGCAAAGATCTTCAACAAAATATGAGCAAATAGAATCCAAAGACTCATCAAAAGATAGACACCATAACCAAGTAGGATTCAGTCTACTTGGTGAAGTAGGTTCAGCAAGGATGGTTCAACATTCACAAGTCAATCAGCGTAATGTATCATATCAATAAAAGAAAAATTATATGATCATATCAATAGATGCAGCAAAAGTGTTTGGAAAAAATCCATCACCTATTCATGATAAAAACTCTCCACAAAATGGGAATTAAAGGTACTTTCCTCAATATCGTCAAAGCCATCTACCACAACTCCACAGCAAGTATTATTCTCTATGGGGAAAATTAAAAGCCTCAAGACAAGGTTGCCCACTATCACCACTTCTATACAACATAAACCCGGGAGTACTTACCATAGCAATCAGGGAAGAAAAAGACATTAAGGGCATCCAGATAGGAAAAGAAGCCTACTATTCCTATTTGCAGGAGACATGATATTATACTTAGAGGACCCTAAACTCCTTACCAAAAAGCTACTAGAAACAATAGGTGTGTATAGTAGTGGCAGGTTACAAAATCAATACCCAAAATTCAGAGGCTTTCCTATATGCAAATAACAAAGAGAAGAAAGTGATGTTAATAATCATAATAATCATAATAATAATAATGCTTTTTTAAAAAGCAATCCCTCCTTTTTAAAAAATGTTTTTATTATACCACCGCTGATATACAATTCAAAAGATGTCCATGATTGGGCTTCAGTCATACATTTTTCCAGCACCTGTCCCTCCACCAAGTGCCCATTCCATCACCAATACCCCCCAAGTTCCCTTCCTACTCCTCCAGCCTGCGTCTATAGCAGGCACTATTTCTCTTATTTATTTCTCTCTCTTTCTCTCTCTCTCTCTCTTTCTCTCTCTCTTACACATTGTGGCTTGCCCTACAGACATTTAGGGATTATAATGTAAATCTCTTTGTGTACATTCAATGTTCAGTTCTAGTGTGACACTAACATTTCCCATAATTAGTAGAGCACTAGTATATATTTATATACCACTAATAATGCAATCATTCTATTTCTGTCTTTTCCTTATGATTGATTTCACTCAGCATGATACTCTCTATGTCCATTCATTTGCATGTAAATTTCGTGACTTCATCTTTTCTGACAGCTGCATATTATTCAATTGTGTAGATGTACCATAGTTTCTTTAGCCAGTCTTCTGTTCTTGGGCATGCAGGTTGTTTCCAGATCTGGCTATTGTGAATAGTGCTGCTATGAACATCAATGTGCAGATAGCATTTCTTCTGTGTGTTTTTGGGACTTCAGGGTATATTCCCAGGAGTGGTATTGCTGGGTCAAATGAAAGCTCAATATCAACTTTTTGGGAGAATGTCCATATTGTTTTCCAAAAAGGCTGAACCAGTCAACACTTCCAACAGTGGATGAGAGTTCTTTTCTCCTTGCACCCATGCCAGCACTTGTTGCTCTTCCTCTTCTGGATATGTATCAGTCGCTGTGGCGTGAAACAATACCTCATTGTTGTTTTGATTTGCATCTCCCTGATGATTAGTGATGAAGAGCACCTTTTCATATGCCTTTGGCCATTTGAATTTCTCCTTTTTGGAAGTTTCTGTTCATTTCTTCTCCCCATATTTTGATGGAGTTGGCTGTTTTCTTCTTGTTAAGTTCTACCAGTGCATGATATATCCTGAATATTAACCCCTTATGGGATGGGGAAAAAAAGTGAACATTCTTTCCCAATCTCTGGGCTGTCTCTGTTTTGGTCATTGTTTCTTTTGAGGTGCAGAATCTTTTCAGTTCTATATAATCCTGCTATATATAAGCTGCAACTTGCTTTCCCTGTGCCCAGCAGCTCATGAGATGCCCAGGAGGCATGGCGGGTTCTAGCCCTGGACCGCCACCCCAGCAGAGCCTCACAGCAAGCCAGACGACCCCCAACTCCATGGGGGCCACCGTTTCCACATCCGGACTTCCCTCTTGTCACAACTCCACCCAGCAGACCAGACTATCACAGCTCAGCTTGCGCGGCCACTAGCAGCCGCTCAGTTCATCAATAAATGCTTTATTTAGAGGTGACTACAAGAGTATGCCACCATACGGCAAGCCTGGCAAGCTGCTCCTGTCGTATTTGATATGCCAAATACCAGTAACATTTATATTAGGTCATTCCCATGACCTAATATAATGGTTTGAGGCTCTTTATGTTCCTGGAGCAAGCGGATGCCCTGGTTCTACTAGCTTGAGACAGGACATATGTAGATATTACTGGTGCCGCTCTAGCAAATAGATGATGAATGGGAAGATAGTGATAGTCATAGTGTTCTTTTGAGGTGCAGAATCTTTTCAGTTTTTTTTGTTTTTTTTTTCCAATTTTATTTTATTTTATTATTTCCCCCCCCCCCAAATATTGTTACACCATTTTAGACATACAATTGAAAGATGCTCATGTAGAGTTTTGGTTCTACAGTGTTCCAACACCCATCCCTCCACCCAAACCCATCTCCCATCACCAATGTCCCCACCTACCTCCCGCTCCCACACCTCAACTACTTGGCGGGTTCTGTATGTCATTTCTCTCCTCTTTATCTCTCCCTCCCGCCAAACTTTCCTGCTCTTTGTGGAATTCAGTGCATTAAAAGACATTACTGTTTCCACTATTTTAATGGACCACGCGACGCTTGCGGCTGCGCATACTGGGCTCGAACTGGTTTTGCTCTGTTGATCTGGTCGTGAGGAAGTTTCCCAGCGTCCGGACAGCGAAAATGGTGGCTAGTGTGATGGGCGAGTCTCATCTGGCTGCTTCCGGAACCCCCAGAGGTGACGGGCCCACTCCCAAAACCCGTCTGCCCTCCTGGGGGGTCCCCTCTTCAGCTGGGCCCGGGGCAAGCCGAGTTCCAGCCTCCCCAGCCGCTTCATGTTTTGGCCGATGGCCCCCGGGGGAGCTCCTGGGCAGGGCCACCAGACAAAATGGAGAGGGAATGGCCAAACCCTGACTCCATCTGACGAATTCCCAGTGATTCCCACTTCTGGGAGTCGCCTACCTGGGCTCGAACTGGTTTTGCTCTGTTGATCTGGTCGTGAGGCAGTTTCCCAGCGTCCGGACAGCGAAAATGGTGGCTAGTGTGATGGGCGAGTCTCATCCGGCTGCTTCCAGGACCCCCAGAGGTAACGGGCCCCTCCCAAAACCCGTCTGCCCTCCTCCTCTTCAGCTGGACCCAGGGCGAGCCTCCCCAGCCTCCCCAGCCGCTTCATGTTATCAGGAGTAATTTCTGGAGGCAGGGACCGCAGCTGGTTATTGGCCAAGCACAGGTGCCGTAGGAGCCTTTAGGTGGCCGATTTCCGGGCAGACGATTTCTAAGGCATTGTCGCTGAGATCCAAACACTGGAGTTTCACCAGAGACCCTATGGCTTCTGGAATGACAACAATGTTGTTTGAGTGAAGGTACAGTTCCACAAGTTTTGGGAGCTTCTGAGCGAGGTTTTCTGGCAAAGTGGTGAGCGAGTTCCGCTTCATGTACAGCCGCTGGAGGTGCTACAGCCCGTCTCCACGCAGCAACTCCCACGGGAAGTGCTCCAGGTTGCGGTAGTTCAGGAACAGGTTCTTGTGCCTCTCCAGCCTGGCCACCGAGATGGCCTTGCATAGCTCGGACGCCATGGCTGCACAGGGCCCATCGGGGCGCTCGGGCCTACATCTTGTCAAAACAGCTTCATGTCTCGGCGCGGGCGGAGCCAGGCTCCGAGGCTCGGGAGGCGCTGGACCGCACAGGCTGAGGGACAGGCCGGCAGAGAATCTTTTCAGTTTTATATAATCCTATTTGTTTATCTTTGCTTCCATTTGCTTTGCTTTGTCAGTGCTGTTTCATCTTTGAAGATGCCTTTGATTCTATGTATAAAGCAGTTTTCCTATGTTTTCTTCTATGCACCTTATGAATTCATGTCTGATGTTGAGATCTTTGATCCATTTTGATCTGACCTTTGGACATGGTGTTAGAAGAAGAGAATGTCTAAGTTCATTTTTATACGTAGCTGTCCAGTTTTCCCAGCACCACCTGTTGAAAAGACTTTCTTTGCCCCACTTAATATTTTTTTTGAAAAAGGCAATCCCTCCTAATCCATGTTTTGCCTGTCCTTGGATATTAGTATCATACTATTTTTTTATATCCCGCAAATGACTACAGTCACTCTATATCTGTCCTTTTCCCTCTGGCTAATTTCACTCAACATGATACTCTCCATGTGAAGGAGGAAGCCTCAGTTTCCCCTTGCTGATCTGAGAGAAGCCTCAGTTTCCCCTTGCCAACCTGAGAGAAGCCCACAGTTTCTCCTTGTCAGCAGCTCCAGTTCTCCCATTAACCTACCCCGCCTCATCCTAAGGCCCTATCTCTAACATTCCCAACTTTCCCAGAATCATACAATTCTCTTTGGAACCAGGAGTCACAAGACTAAGATAATAAACAATACCTGAGGTAGATAGCCAGAAAGACCCAAACCAGCCAGACCACCCTGAAGATCTCTGGCATTCTCTATAATACTTGGTTGATAACAATGCAGGAGGCCTTTAAAAGAGCCTATACAATCACTTAACTTTAACTTAGTCCTATACTAAGTTCCTCCCCGCGAGGGGAGTTCCTTTCCTTTCTCCTCTACTTTCCAATAAACTTTCTAATTCTGAGTCTGAGCATCTTTATTATACAATATTTTCATTCTTGAAAATATTGAAGAACCTGGGAATCGCGATCAGACAGAGACCTGCCTCCGCTGCTTCCGCCTCACCTGCATCATTCGGGGGCTCGTCCGGGATCCCACTCACAGCAGAAGAGCGGTAAGTGTGGCCAGACTCCAGATCTCTGTTACCTGTCTCTTTGTTTTCGGACATCTAGTCCTATAGCCCTACCTGAAAAAACGGGCATCCACCCACCATTTAGAGGGTGACTAGCACTGCGTGGCCGTTCTTAAGGTGGATGAAAGGTCTGTCCGGCTTCCCTTCTCTGTGATCCCCACTTTCCCCTGAAGAGTGGAATGTCGCAGTTTAGGGAGTTGGGTTCCTTTTCGGCAACTCCAAAGGGCTGCCTCTGCTCTTCCTTCTGTCCCAGAGGCCCGAGAGGAGTGCGTGCCCTAACCGCAGCGTAAGCGGCCTGCCAAGGCCTCACCTCAGCTTAGAGGTTCGCATCGGGGCCCTCCAGCGTGCGCCCTGGGAAGTCTCCTATGTTCTCCTCCTATCTCAGTGGCCCGAGAGGAGCGTGTGCCCCTAACACGCAGCATAAGCAGCCTGCCAAGGCCTCACCTCGGCTTAGAGGCTCGCATCCAGCCCTCCAGCATGCTCCCTGAGATACCTCTTCTTGGTCTCTATCCTCTGGTCTCACCATAACTCAGAACCCCTAGACTCTCCTCTTGGTGGGATCCTATTTTTGTTGGGACTGACCCTGAGAAAGCTTGCTTCCCTGGGAGAGATCAAATCCATCTCCATCTCCTCCACAAGGCAGTTCACAAATTTCTCGTTCAGAGCACTAGCTAGCAGGGAATGGCTGAAACCTCTAGGTATCTACATAATTCCCCACCTATTTGGAGGCTGGTGCCTACTTACATCAGCTCAGTATCCGGGGCTGATGTTTCTGGCACCCAGAGCTCCTTGGTCCATCCAGGGCAGGCTATTTCAAACCCTCGACAGGGCTTGACACCTACAGTCAAGTGCAACGGTCCTTCTCTCCTGACTAGGATCTCTGTATGCAGAAGCACAAAGTTTTTGCCTGGCTTCCTGATGCTGGTTTGGCCTTGTTATGACACAGGGCACTTATGGAGGGGGAAGCCTCATCGGTAAGGGCAGCTAAGTCCGACAAGGCCGGCTCGAACCTGTGCTGCAGGGTTCGAATCTCTCAGCGAAGTGAGGACGCTCTCTTCCCCCATCCGGTAGCGAATAGGGACCCTGGGGACGCTCAGGAATCTCCTTATTTCCACAGATGGGGAACGCCACCTCCAGAGTCACTCCTTTAGAGTGCATTCGTAAGAACTGGCAAGCATTCGATCCTGAAACTCTCAAGAAGGACAAGCTGATATTTTTCTGCACAAAGGCATGGCCCGGGTATCCTTCTCTGCTTTTCAGGACGTCTGTCTCGAAAGTCTGTCACCCGTGCGGGGGGGTCTCCCTCCACTCACTCGTGTCTTTATCCCGCCTTTGGGGTGTAATTGGAACGGGCTAATCTTTACCCACTCCTTTCTGGTAGTGCCCGAGAGTCCGGCTCCCCTACTGGGAAGAGACATTCTGGCTGGGTTAAGAACACAAGTGTTAGTGGGACCGCATTCCGTCTCTCTTTTACCAATAACTGAAGTAGAGGTGGACCCTCAGGTCTGGGCAGCCCCTGGTGAAATAGGAAGGGTGAAAAGGGCACAGCCAGTTCGAATTTCCCTGAAGCCTGAAGCTGCCTATCCTCAGCAGAAGCAGTTCTGCTTGAGACCAGAAGCAAGAGAAGGGCTCATTCCTATAATAGTTGGGCTAAAAAGATTAGGCTTGGTTGTTTCTTGTAATAGTCCATGTAACTCCCGGTTCTGGGTGTCCGGAAACCCAGTGGGGAGTGGAGACTGGTACAAGACCTTCGCGTGATTAATGAGGCTGTAATTCCTATTCACCCTGTGGTTCCCAATCCGTATACATTGCTGTCTAACATCCCAAGCTCTGCAGCCTGGTTCACCGTCCTAGATCTGAAGGACGCGTTCTTTTGCATCCCTTTGCACCCTGACTCTCAATTTTTATTTGCCTTTGAGGATCCCGAGACACAAGCAGGGCAGCTCACCTGGACAGTTCTTCCCCAAGGTTTTCGTGACAGTCCCCACCTGTTTGGACAAGCTTTGGCCAGAGACTTACAGCAGTTTCGGACCGCCCGGAGTGTAGTTATTCAATATGTAGATGACCTTTTATTATGTTCACCCACTGAGCAGGCTTCCCAGCAGCATCTTCTTAACTTTCTGGCAAAGTGTGGATATAAAGTCTCTAAAACGAAAGCCCAGCTTTGCCAACAGTCTGTCAAATACCTTGGACTAACCCTCAGACAGGGGACCCGCAGTCTAGGGACAGACCAGGTGAGCCCAATTGTGGATCACCCCATTCCTCGCACTCTCAAACAGCTGCAGGGATTTCTGGGTATTACAGGATAATGTAGGCTGTGGATCCCAGGATATGGGGAAATAGCTCGGCCCCGTTATAGAGCCATAGCTGAGGCTCAACAAAGTAAAACTACCTTCATATTGTGGAACCCTGAGTTACAGGATGCCTTTGATAAATTAAAGAAGGCACTTCTTAGGGCACCAGCCTTGGGGCTGCCCACAGGTCAGGAGTTCCACCTCTATGTACATGAAAGAGGAGGAATTGCGCTTGGAGTTGTCACTCAGCCCCTAGGCCCTGCCCAGCAGCCAGTGGGATATCTCAGCAAAGAGCTAGATGTAGTGGCTAAGGGTTGGCCAGCCTGTCTCAGGGCCCTGGCTGCTACTGCTCTCCTAGTACCAGAAGCTGTCAAACTAACTCTGGGAAGAGATCTAACAGTCCATTCACCTCATGATGTGTCTGGGCTACTTAATTCTAAGAGTGGACTATGGCTTTCAGATAGTCGCCTCTTAAAGTACCAGGCACTGCTCCTAGAGGGACCTGCAGTGGCTATCTGCAAGTGTGCCAGTCTCAACCCTTCCACCTTCCTCCCAGACCAAACAGGCAGCTCAGAGCATGATTGTGAGGAGATTATTTCAGCAAACTTACGTGGCGGAAGGATCTAGCCACCTCCCCCTCCCCTGCTGTGATTTAACTTGTTTACTGATGGCAGCTCCTTCATGGAGAAGGGTATCCGAAGGGCTGGTTATGCAGTAGTTAATGACCAAGGTCTTACTTTAGAAGCACGGGCACTGCCCGCAGGGACCAGTGCTCAATTGGCCAAGCTTGTTGCCCTCACCCGAGCTTTGGAGCTCGGAAAGGGACGGAAAGTTAACATATATACAGACTCCAAATATGCCTTCCTGGTGCTTCATGCACATGCCGCAATTTGGAAGGAGAGACAGTTTCTTACTGCTAATGGCTCCCCATCAAATATCACAGGGAGATTGATCAATTATTGCAGGCAGTTTACCTCCCTTCAAAGGTGGCTGTAATTCACTGCAGAGGTCACCAGAAGGGAAATGACTCCATAGCTGAGAGAAATCGGCAGGCAGATGCTGAGGCCAAGCGGGTTGCCCGAGAGTACTCGGCCCTGGCTCCTCTAATTTGGGATGGCCCCCTTCCTGAGTCTAGACCCCAGTGCTCTGAGGAGGAGGTCCGGCTTGCGCGGGTGCAAGGCTTTGGAGCTCTTCCCTCAGGATGGTTACAGAACGAGGAAGGACTGTTATGGCTCCCAGAAGCCGACATGTGGAAAGTCCTTAAGAAACTGCACCAAACCTTCCACCTGGGGGCTGATAAAACTCATCAGATAGCTGTAAAGCTGTTTGCAGGGCCAGGTCTGCTTAAGACAATAAAGCAGGTCACTTGCTTCTGTGAAATATGCCAGTGCAATAATCCTCTGGCTCACAGAGCAGCTCTCCCTGGGACGCAGCACAAGGGCAGCTACCTTGGCGAGGACTGGCATTTAGATTTCACCCATATGCCTAAGTACAAGGGATTGCAATATCTGCTAGTCTGGAAGGACACCTTTATAGGCTGGATCGAAGCCTTTCCCTGTAGATCTGAGAAGGCAGGGGAAGTGATTAGAATCACTCATTCATGAGATAATACCCAGATTTGGCCTGCCCCAGGGACTGCAGTCAGATAACAGGTCAGGGTTTAAATCAGCAGTGACACAGGGAATTTCCCAGGCCTTGGGAATCCAGTTCTATCTCCACTGTGCGTGGAGGCCTCAGTCTTCTGGCCAGGTTGAAAAGGCTAATGATATACTAAAAAAAAGGCACCTCAGGAGGCTCTCTCAGGAGACCCAATTGCCATGGGCCACCCTGCTACCCATTGCCCTGCTTAGAATAAGAAATACTCCTGGGCAGCTAGGGGCTGAGTCCCTATGAGAAGTTACATGGGAGACCATTCCTTACCAATGATTTTCTGATGGATAGAGCCACCCAGGAAGTGGCCCAAGATGTGATCAATTTGGCCAAGTTCCAGCAGGCCCTAAGAAGTTGTCAGAAGGGCTCCCGGTCATCGGGGCCACCACTCTTTAACCCCAGTGACATGGCCTTAATCAAAACCCTTCCCCCAACTGTGACCTCGCTCTGCCCCACATGGGAGGGGCCCTACACTGTCCTCTTGTCTACCCCAACAGCCATCAAAGCAGCTGGAGTGGACTCCTGGGTACACCACACCCGAGTCAAGAAGTGGCACCCTGACAATGCAACCCCCAGAGTCAATGAGGAAACAATAAGCCCAGACCCCCAGTACACCTGAGAACCAGTTGAAGATCTTCGACTGTTATTTAAGAGGAAAGTACTTTAAACACGTGATTCCTGTTACCTTGCTTTCTGGGTCTGCTAGTCTACTGGGATGTCTATCATAAAGGTGTTTTCATTTTGTTGTTGGCCCTTGGCATGCCAGCCATGTGTCTTCACCCAGATAATACACTAGCCCGCTTGGCACAATCTCTTTTAAACCTAACTGACTGTTGGGCTTGTTTCTCTCCTCCACAAGCGGCTACTCCTCCTCATTGGTTTCAGATTCAGCCCCGAAACTGGTCTGATGGCCCTCTGACTCTGACTGGGCACAATTTAAGTCAACAAAATCAATTTCCCATTGTGCCACTAACAGGCTCATCTTGGAAGGGAAATATAACCCATTGCGTGGACATGGGAAGCTTAGTCTGCTATACTAACATTTTTGGGCAAAATTCAATCCCTGGTTGTTCCCTAATGGGGGAAAACCACACCCACACTGATTTTACAGGGAAACAGGCCATAACTATGTTTCAGGCTGCAGAGGGAACTGGCCCCCAGGCTTCTCCTGTGAACTCTCAGCATCTCCGAAGCACCTTGGAGTCAGAACAAAATAGTGTCGCAGTTATTTTAAACATCACCCAGGACTTAAAGGTTGCAGGGCGCGCATGCGCCTCCTTTGTCTACCCCAGGGTGGCTGTTCCTCGGTCACAATAATCAGACCGGTAAGGTCTGGGGGGCTCAATGCCTTCACCCCACCAAAACAAAGGGTTGTTGGACCACTGGACAAATAACACCTGACCCACAAGGGCTATTCTTTCTCAATCAGTCAAAAATTGAAAGACTTTATCCCACACCAGGTGAAACCATAAGTAGGAAGAAAACGGAACCTGTTATACTCATTGCTCTGGGAGTCACAGCTCTAGTTACAGCCTTGGCCGGGATCACCAATGGAGTAGTACAGAATTATGTGTAGCTCACTAACCCAAAATCTACCATGGCTGTGGTTGCTGAGGAGACGGGATTAAACTTTCAGGATGTCCAACGTTCCTTGACCTCCTTAGCTGGGATGGTGCTAGATCATCGCCTGGCTTTGGATTATATGCTTGCCAATCAAGGCGGAGTGTACACACTAGCAAACACCTCCTGCTGTATGTACATTAACACCTCAGGACAGGTGGATCTAAGAACTCACATGATAATTTTTACATGATTCTTAAGAAAGCTGAAATGGCTCGACAGCTCATGGGGAACTCTCAAATCAAATTTGGAAACAGGTCAAATCCTGGTTACCATCGATTACTTGGTTCTTGCCATTATTGGGACCTGCTGTTGTAAACTTATTATTACTAATCTTTGGGCCTGGTTTATTTAATCTCTTGGTCAGGTTTGTCTCTTCCAGATTGGAAGCCATAAAACTACAGATGGTGGTCAACATGGAACCGCAGATGCAGGGAATGGAAGCGTGGTATCATGGTCCTCTGGACAGCCCCCTTAGGAGATACCTTGACTGCACTGGGCCCCTGTCTCCGCCCCAAGTCAGCAGGAAGTAGCCAGACTGACTCGTCGTCCCATTTCCTGACTGCAGTCAGGGTTTTATCTCTGAGAGGGGGGATGAAGGAGGAAGCCTCAGTTTCCCCTTGCCGACCTGAGAGAAGCCCACAGTTTCTCCTTGTCAGCAGCTCCAGTTCTCCCATTAACCTACCCCGCCTCATCCTAAGGCCCTATCTCTAACATTCCCGACTTTCCCAGAATCATACAATTCTCTTTGGAACCAGGAGTCACAAGACTAAGATAATAAACAATACCTGAGGTAGATAGCCAGAAAGACCCAAACCAGCCAGACCACCCTGAAGATTTCTGGCATTCTCTGTAATACTTGGTTGATAACAATGCAGGAGGCCTTTAAAAAGAGCCTATACAATCACTTACTTTAACTTAGTCCTATACTAAGTTCCTCCCCGCGAGGGAGTTCCTTTCCTTTCTCCTCTACTTTCCAATAAACTTTTCTACTTTCTAATTCTGAGTCTGAGCATCTTTATTATACAATATTTCCATTCTTGAAAATATTGAAGAACCTGGGATTTGCGATCGGACAGAGACCTGCCTCCGCTGCTTCCGCCTCGCCTGTATCACGTGTCTATCCGTTTATAGGCAAATTTCATAACTTTGTTTTTCCTAATAGGTGAAAGAGAGAAGAGGCGAAGTGCCTACCATAGGCAGGAAGGGAATCAGGGGGGAATTGGTGGTGGGAAATGGGCACTGGTGGAAGGATAGGTGCTGGAAAACTGTATGACTGAAACCTAATCATGAACAGTTTTGTAATTGTATATCTCACGGTGGTATAATAAAATTAAATTATAAATTTAAAAAACTGAAAGATAAAAAGTCACTGTATTTGTGGGAAAATAAATATTTAAAAATAAAGTGAAAAAATATCCAAAAAAATATTTTGAAGTGAAGGAGAAAAAAATAAAGAAAAAACAAACCCATTCATAATTGTACCTCAGAAAATCAAGTACCTCCGAATTACCTTAACCAAGGACTCGTACAAAGAAAACTACAAAATGCTGCTTCAAGAAATAAGAGAGGACATGAGGAAATGGAAGCACATTCCCTGCTGGAAGAATCACATTGTCAAAACGCCAATACTCTACTTTTTTTAAAGATTATACAGATTCAATGTAGTCCCTATAAGGATAATAAAGACATTTTTCAAAGAAATTGACAAAAAAATCTTGAAATGTGTATGGAAAAAATAATCCCACATGAATAGCCAAAGCAGTCATTGGAAAATAGAAGATGAGTGGCATAACCTTTCCAACTTCAAACTGTACTACAAAGCGGTAGTAATTACACACCATGTATTGGAGTAAAAACAGACCTGTGAACCTATGGAAAAGAACTGAGTATCCTGATACTCATCCTCAAATATATTGAAAGGATGGCCCCTCACCCACAGAACACAAAGACAGGAACCAGAGGTAGCTGGTAAAATGCCAGAGGTAACTAATAAAATGATGGCTCAACCGATAATTGATAAAATGATGGCTTGATAAGAGCACAGCAGGAAGGGCCTTAAGCAAATAATTCCAGGGAGGGCTATAAGGCAAACATTCCCGAGAGGTTGCGCCTGATATGCCCCCTCTGTATTTGGTATGATACCTGACTGGGCCCATGCCGTGCCAAATATGGAAAGAAGTATTAGGCACACTCAGATTGGTGGGTGATGGTTACCTGGTGCAGAGTGATTGGCTGCCTGCGCGCAGACCTTGATGTAATATTTTAAACCTATTGGATTTAAAATTGCGCGGGCTTTTCTGTAGAGCGGGAATTATTCCTTAAAAGATCGTCCCTGGAAGGGCTCGGGGCTCTTAGCCACTGACCGTTTGGGGGTCACGCTATGAGCCCGAGTATACTCGCTATTAATAAAACCCTTGCTTTTGCATAGGACTTGGTCTCTCAGAGTTTTCCTTGGTGGGTGCGGCGTTCCAAGGCTCCCATCAGTCACCCCATCGGGTGGCCAACCCTTACAATATGATCATTTAATCTTTAATAAAGGAGCAAAAAATATGAAGTGGAGCAAGGAAAGCTTCTTTAATAAGTGGTGCTAAGAAAACTGGGCAGCTACATGGAAAAAAAAATGAACCCGTTTTCCATACACATAAAGAAACTTGCAAGCCACAGAGATTGACCAGTTCCATCAAAGAGCAATGCAAACTCCTTAAGAATGCTTAGGACAGAGTCAAAAAACAGAAATGGGCTTATTAGTGGTTCATTGACTCCTTCCTAAGGAATAGTCAGATGTCTGAGTTTCTCCAACCAGAAAGTGGAAAGGGGGTAAAAAAAAAAAAAAAAAAGCCTGCTAGGATAAGGTAATTTTCAGGAATGCCTTATTTAAACAACAGCTTCACTGACAGGAAGTATTATACAACTAACAATAGATGGCATTTAAAAAGAAAAAGTGCTCCAGAGAAGACCTGGCAAAGTAGTAAACATCTCCAGGAAGTGAAATCTCTTCTTTCATTCACAGCCTCTTCATACTGTCAGGGAAAAGAGATAAGATTAGACAAAGAGAGATAAAGGAAGTCCCAAACCATAGCTTTCAAATTATTCTAGATCCTGAGGACAAGAGTACTCAACACAATTGGAATTTCTGGAAATTAAGAACAGGACAGAAGAAAGCAATCGATTCTTACTGAGTACAGTTCATTAATCTACTAACCCACTCCTGCCCTAGAAACGTACACAAGTAAGAGCTAGGGATGAAAAGCGCTGCTTGAAAGTGCACAGATCTCTAGAACAGCAGACTGGAAGGCCACTGTCAGGGTTTCACTATATGTGGCAATTGCTTTACTGGAAAATTACTGGGAAGTCATGTAGCCTAACCTCTGAAATAACCCCTCGAGGAGAATCCGAAAACAGGAGAATAGAAAGTGTCTGCAGGATGGAATACAGGTGGGCCAAGGGTTAGGAAGGATTCTTGAAAACCTTCCCTGTGGTCCTGAACTCAACTGTAACACACACATTAAGCACACACCCTGTACAGAAGCACGCACCCTATTTGAATCCTTTCTCATACCCTATCTGATTGACTGACATAGAGTCACACCCTACTTTCCCACAGTTTAAATATCCCTGTTCCACCTAATAAACTAGAGCTATTTCCTCAAAGTAGCTCATATAGGCTCATATAGGCTTCATTGTGGGTGCTCTACTCAACCTTCTTTGTGGGTGTGCTATACAACCTCACAGTTGACATCAGCATCAACAATGCATGGTGCTTGGCCCTTAGCAGGTGTTCCGTAAACATTTCATAAATGACTAAGAAATGCATAAATACACTGAAAGGACAAAATGGAAATCAAAGCATTCTGCTCACTTGGAATATAATCACTGGCCCTCAGTCTTCCTTTGTAGTCTTGGAAAGTTTTGTAAAATTACTTCTATCTCCTTTAATTTGTTCTCTTTAAATATGTTTAAAAAGCAAAAACCACTAGAAGTGAGCTTGAAAGGAACTTAATGCCAGCTAAAGAATACTCTGACAAATAAATGAAGATTGTGTTTTTAGAGTTGAGAAGATGTAGTCCGATCAAGAAAACAATATCCCCTGATTAGGAAAGAAGGAGGTACACATACAGTGTGTCTGTCCCCTGGACTCAGTTGAGATGCAAACCTACTTTCATGATTGTTGGGGCGATTAAATGAGAAACAGAAAGTGCTAAACATGAAATCTATGCCTAATGCCTGTCAGCACCAATCTTTCTTTCTCTGTCTGATTTTGAAAATGGGTGGAGCCTTCAAGTGATTTTTAAATTTTAAATAGGTTTTTGTAGAACAATTTTAGGTTTACAGAAAAATTGCCCAGAAAATGTTGTTTCTCTATTCCCTTGCAGTTCGCCACATATTGCATTGTGTGGCACATTTGTTGTGGCTAAGAGACTAATACTGACACATTGTTATTTGCTAGTCCATAGTTACATTAGGGCTGCTCTTGGGCTGTCTGAGCAGTGGATTTTTTTCCAAAGGCATAATATGACTCTATCATCGCAGCATCACAGCACGACTATCACCACTGCATCCTATGGTCTTGCTGCCCTAAACAACTCCTGTGCTCTGTCTACTCGTCCTCCCCTCCTTCCTATCCCCAGCAACCAGGACTCTTTCCACTCTTCAAAATTCTGCCTTTTCTAGAATGCCATGTGTTTTAAATCATATGGCATATAGCCTGGTAGATTGGTTTTCTTCACTTAACAATGTACACAGAATATTCCTGCATGTCTTTTGATAATGACTCAGAGAGGCACACCATAAATGGAATGGCTACAAGCACAAAATCTGCCATGAAATATGGCAAAGCACAACAATATTCCAAATTCAAGAACTTTATATTGAACACAGTATTTCACAAATGTATGAAAATCTTGATTCTGGGGATAAACATAAAACCAATTCCTATCTTATCACCTTCAAGTCCCTACACACACACACACACACACACACACACGCACGCACACACAACCTATTTCACATGTACTGAAACTTAATCTATGACATAAACTCTAAGTTCCCTAAATAAACCCACTTAACCCCCACAACTATCTAATGAACAGGCACATTAACAATGCCATCCCCAGATAAGGGAACAGACACAGTGAAGGCAGGTGCTGTGCTGTCTATTTTACTGGGTGGCTGAGCTTGGCCTCACACGCAAGCAATCTGGCTTAAGGTCGCCGTACTCCACAATCAAACTATGCCACCATCAGTGAAGTCCAGCAGGAAAGCAGAGAACTCAATACAAAATAACCCCCTAATTGTGCAGTACCCAGGAACACCATAGCCTCTTACCCTTGTTTTACTGAGAAGACTGTGGGCGGGGTTCAGGCATGCCTGCTGGAAGAAGTAGCACAGAGAATTCTTTCTCTGAAGCATGAATGTGTGTTTCTCTGCCTTCTTATTGCGTCTGTTTCTACACAGACAAGAAAAACCACTTTATCTGGCTTTGTAAAGTTTGTATGAGAAATGTACCATACCTGGGCAAGATAGTGCTTGGCTACTGTGGCTGGAGAGCCCTTAGGTAGCTACTGGAAGAAAGGGATCAGGATTTCCTAATCTCCTGCTGGCCCCGGGGTTCTGACACCATCAATCTTCTTCCAGCCTCCCAGCCACAGTCTCCAGTGCCACAGTCAGCCACGCTTCCAGTCTGACAGTCCCGGGATTATATATGTGGGAGAAGAATAATGAGGAGAAAGGAGGCACAGTGAATTGTAGTGTGAGGCTACGTGAACCCATTTGCTTCCTATACCAATAAACTGGCTCTGGATTCAGTGTCAGGCATTTTAATATGGCTTTGAGCAGTGGCAGCACCCCCAGGAACAATCAACATGTGCTTCCCAGCACTGTTGTGATGCAGAGCCCCTCTGTGTGGTTGACTTCAGTTTCTCTTTGCTGCTTTCAGGTTGACAGGTTAACCCTACTAACTTGCTTCATAAGACACTGCATTGGAGGCCTAAGGAATCATTCATGAATGGAAATATGCCCTTCTGCAATGGATAAACCCATCACTAAGTATATAAAGTCTGAAGTATAAAAAAGGTTTTATATATCTAGGATCAATCTCAGTGTGATTTGCCTTTGAGTGACGTATCCATAAAGTCAAACCTGTATCAGCACCACCACTTCCGCCCAACCTCCCTGAAATCTCCCCAAAGCGGCTTTAAGAAATACACACACAGCCCTAAAGGGGCTCTTTCATCACATGACTGTCTACATTTTGTTTATATTAAAAATTATCATTTTGACAAAGGAGTTGGAACAGCTAATGGAATAAAGACAGCCTCTTCAACAAGTGGTATTGGGAAAACCCATAATCAAAAATAAAAAAAATTAAAGTTGGATCTATATTTCACACCTTACACAGAAGTCAATTCAAGGTGGATCAAAGATCTTGATAACAGACCAGAACTTAAATAGGACCTTGAAAAAATATAGGCAGAACACTAAAACTTGGACCTATTGGCAAAGGCAATAGAATAAAAAACTAAACAAATGGAACATGAAATTAAAGACCCAGACCATGGCAAAAGAAACACTGACTAAAACTAAGACACCCAACTGAAGAGTAGAAAGTATTTGTCTCAGCACACCAGATAAAGGCTTAATATCCTAGGTATATAAGGTACTCACAAAGATGAGCAACAGAAAATCCAAAAATTCTATGAATAAAATGTGGAGAGGAAATAAACACTTCTGGAATTTTGGGGCTAAGCATGATCCCCAACAGATATAGGGGGTTCAGAGTGTTCCCTGGCTGCATTTGGGTGGACGACCATTCCCCTGACCGATGAACAAAGGAACAAGATGACAAGCTCTAGAAAATCTGAACTTTTATCTCTCTCCACTCACTCCTCACCCATCTAACTCTGCACATACCAACAAGTCAAATAAAGTCTGCCATAGATAAATACTTTACAAAAGGTTGGGGGAATGGAGTTACAAGAAGCAATGTTCCTTAACTCAAAACAAAAGGTGGAGAAACCTTCCCCTTACTGGGGCAAAACCAACAGGGGATCTTACCCCAGCTCCTGGGGCTATAGGCCAGCCTAGAATAAGTTTTGGTTTCTCTTATCCTTGGCTAGTAATTAATCATTTCAGTAATATTTCTAGTCATTTTTGTATAAACACAATAAGAGTCAGACATTCATACCTGGGATTAAATGTATCCCAGGTATAAATATAGATAGAGATAGAGATAGTGATAGAGATAGAGATAGTGATAGATGGAGATAGAGATAGATATAGATATAGATATAGATATAGATATAGATATAGATATAGATATAGATATAGATATAGATATAGATATAGATATAAAGCTCCTACCTCTGTCGCTGTGCCTTTTCGATGGGCGCTGTCTTTGTCTTTTCGATGTCTTTGCCAAGGCATCGAAAATCAGATGGGCTGGACATGTAATGAGATTTGGAGACAACCGCTGGACTAGAGCCATTACTGACTGGATCCCATGGGATGTCAAAAGATCATGTGGCCACCCACCTACGAGATGGTCAGACTTCTTCATCAAGACCCTGAATGAACAGTTTGAGGCTCTTTGTATTCCTGAAGCAAGCAGATGCTATTGGGCTACACTGGCATGTGATAGGGTCAAATGGAAACATTACTGGCTACCGTCAAGCAAATAGATGAATAATGGGATGTCAAGTGATCAAGTGATTAAATTTATATGTGACCACCCATTCCTGGGGAGATCTTGCCATATAGCCCAGATTACATTCCTCTTGCCAGTTTGTTTTACTCCTAATCCCCACAGGGTTCTTTTTTATCTATTGCTTATTTTTGGCTCAGGACAAAGTTTGCTCCATGACCTTGCTCTCAGCTTATAATATTGTTCAGTACATTTAGTCCATCCTATTTTGAGGCCAGGGTAGTTTACTCACTGCTTCCCTGGGTCCATCCAGTTCCAAGGTGGAACCCTCCTTTTGGGATGCAAGGAATTAGAATCAATCTAAGGGCAACTGAGGTTTAAGTTAGTAAATATAGTGGATGCCCAGAAGTTAATTCAGAGCTCATTAAGTCCTATATAATAAATGCTTAGCCTTAACCATCTTCCTGTGCCTATACAAAAAATTCTTTATACTAGCATAAGCATATGTAAAGGGCAGAGGAAAGAGAGAAGCAGACTTTCATTTATAATGTAAAACCCAGGTCTGAGAACAAAGTGTACTCCAACACTGGAGAAGCAGATGGCTAGCTGGCCAATAGGCACAAGAAAAGTGATTCCTGAGCACAGAGCCTAGAGTAACTCCTGGGCATGGAGAGAGGTTGGCCAGACGTCCCCTAAAAATAATATGAAATACCTGCATAGCAATTTATAATGATGTTGGTGAATTCTTCATCTGATTCATAGTGTGTTGCCTTGAGAGTCCATTTAAACTATGGGAAGTTTTCGACCTAACAGCAGATGCTAGTCAGAGTTAAATAAATATGATCACTTTTGTCATATCTGAAAAGTCAGATAATAGATCCTAAATGCTCAAATGTGCAAAACGTTTCTATCAGAAAATCCAAATCTGGGCCTGAGAGACAGGAAAGCGGGTAAGCACTTGCATTGCACATAGCCGACCCAGCTTCAATCTCCAGCACCACTGAAAATCCCCTGAACACCACTACACTGGCCCCTAAGCCCAGAGCCACGAGTAAGACCTGAGCACAGCTGAGTGTGGTATCCAAACAAAACAGATATCCCGATCAGGTGTGTACTGCTTTGCCTCCAGGCTACTTTATCTCCTGTGGATCCATGCAAGGTGATTGCTTTAAGTCGTGTGTAATGCCATGTCCCGAGAAAAGGCTACACCTTCACTCACCATCACCTAGTGATTCCCACCAGTCACTAGTCAAACCATTTGCCAACAAACATCTCTTTTCACAGTGGCTTTTGTTAAAACCTTATAAAATTTAAATACTGTTATGATCTCCATAAGATCTTCTCCATGTAATTGCTGCTGCTGCCCCTCCGTCGCCCCAGGGCTCTTACGGTACTTCCTCTGTGAACTTTGTGAATCTGCTTTTCCCCCTGCCTGCAGAGGGAAATTGTAAATCCTGTGTTTCATTACTTGAATGTATTGTAGGCAGGGAGACAGGGGGTCCCCCACATGGCAATGAATTCTTGCACTAAGGTTTTTCAAAAGTCACCTTTTTGGAACCAGGAACCAAGACTTGATAAAACCCATTAACCAACAACAAACTCTGAGGGAGCTGGGTTTCTTTCTCTGCCCAGCCCTTAATCCGGCTACATTCCAGGACAGAAGATCCAGCAAGAACAGAGGTCAAGAAAAGGAGATTTTCAAAGAAGACCACTCCCAAAGTCTACTCCCTTGACAAAGGCCCTAGCAACTTAGGTTGACTCCCCATATGGGAGTATCTTGGGGAGAAATCTATAAAAGTCGTCCTGACCAAAGGACGGCACACACATGCTGCATGGACACACATGCTGCCTGAGCCCATGTGGCCGAACACATGTGGTGCCCGAGCACGTGTGTTGCCCACATCTCCCCTCTTGAGATGTGTCCTCTCCCCCCCTCTCACTTTCCCTCCTCCTTCCCTTTCCTAAAACCTCCTTAGTAAAAACTATTTTACTTCACTGCTCATCGACTCCTGAAAATTCTTTTTATGTGAGGGAAGACAAGAACCCTGAGGCAACCCTGGGTAAGGCCTAGGACTGACTTTCCTTTCCTGCAAAGAGCAATTCCTCACTCCAGCCTGAGTCCGTGGCTCCCGAAAAAATCTCGGGTGGTGGGGATTAACTCCCGTGCCTAGAGATCAAGCGGACATCAGGTGTGGCTTGACGGCCACCTCGTGGGGCTGGTGGGGCTGAGGCCCACACCGTGCAGGGGCTCATCACAGACTTTATCAGTCCTAAGCCTGCCCAGCGGATCCCGGGTGGCAGAGGCAGCTGGGGAGAAAGCGACCATCTCTCTCCCCTTCCGGCCTCACATAAGCCACCCATGAGTTCCACCTGCATCAAATGTAGTTATCTATTGAAAATATATGTATTCAGTAAATGCATGTATATACAACAGGCTGTATATATTGCTCAGTAGAAAAAACAATGGGAACTGGTGGTGTGTTTATCTTTTTTAAAAGGCATATAACTGGAGCGATAGCCCAGCGGGTAGGGCATTTGCCTTGCACACGGCCAGCCCATGCCAGCTCGGGTTCGATCCCCGGCATCCCATATGGTCCCCCAACCACCGCCAGGAGTAATTCCTGAGTGCAGAGTCAGGAGAAACCCCTGAGCATTGCCGGGTGTGACCCAAAAAGCAAAGAAAAAAAAAGGCATATAAAATATATGCATATGTGCATATATAGACACCCCCCACTCCATGAGGGCTGCCATTTTTCACATCCAGACTTCCCTCTCGTCAGAACTCCACCCAGCAGAAGAGCCTATTATAACCTGGCTCGCACGACTGCTTAGCGGCCATGCGGTTCATCAATAAATGATGGATTTAGAGGTGACTTCAAGAGTATGCCACGCACGGCAGAGTCTGGCAAGCCTCCGTGTCGTATTTGATATGCCAAATGCCAGTAACAATTATAGACCTTATTCCTATGACCTGATGTAATGGTTTGAGGCTCTTTATGTTCCTGGAGCAAGCAGGTGCCCTTGGGCTCTGCTAGCATGAGATAGGACATATGCAGATGTTACTGGTGCCCGCTCGAGCAAATTGATGATGAATGGGAAGACAGTGATACAGTGATACTGTTATGATCTTATTTATCTGGGGTCTCTAGAGAAACAAGGGAATAGGCAACATCAAATGAGGTCTTTGATGGCAAAATGAGATTACTGAGGAGCAGGAGTGCCTTACCTCCTGGACCCACAGAATTCTAGACCTCCCCAAGCCACTGGTGCACTGCAGTATTATGGCTTTGTACAGTGACTGTTATGAAAGTGGTCCATTTTTGTATCAGGAGCATTGATTTATTTTCATTATCCTTCTCAGAGACCCTTCAGTGGTAAAGGACATTATTAGTACAAAGATGGACTCAATCAGTGTCATGGAGCTCTAAGCCCCCAGTGGGCACTTGTTGCCTGTGTGCTTCCTTCTCTCCTGTACAGATATGACAGGGATGTGCATTCATCTTCTCACCAGGCATCTTTGGAGTCAAACAAAAGAGGGACTAGCTACACTGGGGTTGCCAGTGTGAGAAAAGCCAGCCGCCACCACCATGAAGTCATCAACAAACAACTTTTCAGTGAGCCTCCTATTACAAGTCACACTTAGGTTCAAAAGCTTTATTGCACTACATTTTTTTCTTTTGTGTTAGTCTTTACAGGGGATCAGAGGTCATGCTTTCCCTCATCAGTGCTGGTTCTGTATAGGGGCATGGAATTCTGCTAGTCTTAGATTTCTGTTCCAGGTGGTAACTACCTGCAGTGTTTGGTTTGAGTATAGTGTACTATTGCTTGCTTGCTTTCAAATTTCATATGACTCCAAAGGCAACGTGGAGCTGGAAAGATAGCACAGCAGGTAGGATATTTGCCTTGCATGCACCTGACCAGGGTTCAATCCCAATATCCCATATGGTTCCCCAAGCACGACTAGGAATAATTCCTGAGTGCAGAGTCAGGAATAATCCCTGAGAATCACCAGGTGTGACCCAAAAACTTTTAATTTTTTTTCAAAGTTCCAAAAGGTTTACTTAAGCAAGTTCTGGCAATAAAATCCAAGGCCAGGAAAACCCCAAACTTCCAATTCCATCTGGACTCAGACTGTGTGCTCAGGCCAGGATTCTCAGCCAAGATGACACTGGACCCAGACCATGTCACCAGTTGGAGCTCAAACCCAAGATGGAAGAAAATGGATTCCCAAAAAGTTCTTCACTGTATCACAGTATCACTGTCTTCCCGTTCATTATCGATTTGCCTCAGTGGGCACCAGTAAATCTGCATATGTCCTGTCTCATGCTAGTAGAGTCCAAGGGCACCTGCTTGCTCCAGGAACATAAAAAGCCTCAAACCATTCCAACAGGTCGTGGGAATGAGGTCTATAATTGTTACTGGTATTTGGCATATCAAATACGACACAAGTAGCTTGCCAGGCTCTGCCGTGCTGGGTGGCATACTCTTGTAGTCACTTCTAAATCCAGCATTTATTGATGAACTGCATGGCTGCAAGTGGCTGCGCCGAGCCAGGATTTTATAGGCTGGTCTGCTGGGTGGAGTTCTGATGACAGGGAAGTCTGGATGTGCAAAATGGAGGCCCTCATGGAGTGGGGTCATCTGGCTTGTTGCGAGACTCTGCTGAGGTGGCGGGCCAGGGCTAGAACCCGCCATCCCTCCCAGGTACCTCGTGAGTGGCTGGGCACAGGGACAGCCAGAAGCAGCTCTGCCCCCATGTCTGTGAGTCTTAAAAAAACTTCTTAAAGAAATAAAAAGAATAGAAAGGCAAAAATGTTTTTTAAAAATATAGAGACAGCCCAGCTCATCGAGATCCACCCTGCAGCAGTGTTTTTTTTAAATCCGGCCCAGGTATGCTGATCCAGGCCTCCATTTTCCACATCTGGACTTCCCCCTCATCAGAACTCCACCCAGCAGACCAGCCTATCACAGGCCCGCTCACGCCCACAAGCGGTCGTGGTGGCTCATCAATAAATGCTGGGTTTAGAGATGACTACAAGAGTATGCTACCCGCACGGCAGAGCTGGCAAGCTACCCGTGTCGTATTTGATATGCCAAATACCAGTAACAATTATAGACCTCATTCCCACGACCTGATGGTATGGTTTGAGGTTCTTTATGTTTTTGGAGCAAGCAGGTACCCTTGGGCTCTACTTGCATGAGACAGGACATATGGAGATGTTACTGGTGCCCACCGAGCAAATCGATGATGAACGGGAAGACAGTGATACAGTGATAGAGATAGGGGCCAGAGAGATAGCATAGCATAGAGAGAGCATAGCATAGTTCTCATTTTGCCATCATAGCTTGACATCCTATATGGTCTTCCGAGCACATCCAGGAGTAATTCCTGAGCAAAGAGCCAGGAGTAACCCCTGAGAGTTGCCAGGCGTGACCCAAAAAAGCAAAATGATAGATAGATAGATAGATAGATAGATAGATAGATAGATAGATAGATAGATAGATAGATAGATAGATAGATAGATAGATAGATAGATAGATAATCAATCAATTATTCAAAGGATACAGTCAATATTAAACATAGGGATTAAAAATATGGAGCCTTCAGCCTCAATCTTTCTTTTTACTTTGAAAATATACATGCATGTATGCATATCTGTATCCTTATTTATTAGTAATGATTTGGGAGGCCTTATTATTTATAAAAGGTGTTGTTCTGTATGCCTCATTGTCTGGAGATGAGCTCCATGTACCATTTCTGAACCAGTACAGTCAAGGTCTCTGCACCTTTTCAAGCACACATGTCATGATGAATAATGTATTCAAGACCTGAGAACCCCAGTTATCAGCACATGGCTCGCTGGCTACAACATGGCTTTCAGGAGTGATTCAATAATCTCTCTCAAAATCCATATTCCCTAATGAAAAGTCTTGGTACTGTTACTTTGTCTGGTCTCTGGCTGGGTAACTGTCGGGGATGCCACTGGTCCCCGACAGTGTCAGGACAGAAGTTCTCTTCTACCTCCGAGGACGCAGGGGGAACAGATGAAAACTCACGAGTCCGGTGCAGTTCCAAAAAAGGCTTTTAATAGTAAAAAAGCTCTTCCACAGCAATCCAATATAATGAACAAACTCTCAGCTCTGGTCCGAACTTAGACCATACAAAAGAGTCTCAGTCTCCCACCAAAGAGAGAGGATCTCACCTGAGCTGAGTCCTACCCAGAAGAAGGAGCAAAAGGCCAAAGAGCAAAAGCCAAAAGCCAATAGCCAAAAGCAAAAGGGCGAGGAGCCAAAAAGCCACAGGAGCCAAAAAGCCGAAAGCTGAGGAGCCAAAAGCCAAAACTGAAAAGGCCCAAAGCTGAAGGGGCCTCAAGTCAGTCCCCTTATATACACCAAAGTAATCCAGGGAGGGTCCTGTCAACAAAGAACCCTAAACAAATGTAGAAGGGCAGTGCCACACCCTTTTGCATGTATAAACAAAGATTACCAAGGACTAATCCCGAGATTTTCTCTTATGTAAAACACTGGAGAGAGAGAGAGAGAGAGAGAGAGAGGGCTGATATAAAGTAATACATCTTAATTTCATGAGCTTCATGTAATCTAGATGGTACCCACAAGGTCCTTCTTATTATTATCTGCACCGGGGTGATTCTGAGTTTCTTGTTCTCATGTACTGAAAGGGTCACACTTGCCTGCTTAAAGCAAACTAGTATGATCCTTCCTATAGTCTTCCTATAGTCTCAACGTAGCCAGGGTGGTAGTCTCCTGGTAAATTCTAACTGTCCCACTCTGGGTGCAGTGGGTATAAAGAGGAGCTGTGCCCAATCTAGAAAACATAGAAATCTTGGTAGATGTATAAGTCAGAAGTTATTCAATCAAGGTGACTTCTGTAACTGCCACACCCTCTAGCAGTGTTTACATAGAAGAGAGTTCTCATTAGAATGAACCTTGGCTTAAATAGATTAAGCCGGGAGTGGGCAAAAGCTCCCAGATTAGCTAGACCTGTCATCCAACAGGTAACCACCATGGGATTGGGGTGTTCATTTGGCCTGAGTGGGCTTGAATGTCATTGACAGACTTTCATGGGCCTGACTACCCTGAGTACAAAGAGAAGCCCTGACAGGGCAAGAATCATCACAATGGCTGTTGTGAGTTGCCAGGTTCATGCCTTCCCCTGTGGAGGCCTGACATTGTTCTTCTACAGAAAAACTAAATGTTTTGGGGGATGCAAAGAACAGCTCTGTCTCAGTAAAGCTAGGTAGCCAAGAATGACAGCAATGCCTCAAAGAGGAAAAGAGCTGGCTGCTTCAGCAAGGACCAAGGATAGTTATTTGTACTGGGTTAGGGAAGCCAGATTACTTTCAACTGTGGAGGTAGACACTTAACAGATGTATCATGAACATGGGACAGTTTTTGGCTGTCCAGGCCTGCAGGGGAGAACAGATTCTGATGACAAGCTTTGCAACTGATAAAGAGACAACCTCTTTCTATGTGGCCCCGGAGAGGTGAGGGACAAGAAGGCTGAGGTGTCCAAGTCCTCCAACAGGAAATGCACATGGGGTAACTGAGTTCTGTGGGCTCCTGGGCCGTGAAGCTTGGGGTCAAAGGTTTGACTTGCTCAGAATGTCAGATTAAATTGTTGTTATCCTGTTTAAACAGAGAGGTCATTTCAATGTCAGCTGGATCACATGGAAATGAGCTCACTTGCACACTGCTGGCCAGAACAGGCAGGCGTAGGGCCAGCTTCGTCAACAGATTTTGAAGTCAAAAACTAGATATTCCTTTCATATAACAATTCACACCCAATAATTTGAGATTCACATACAGAATTGTTTATTGACTCATGATTCTGTTTTTGGTATTGGGGCCACACCTGGTGATGTTTGGGGTTTACTCTGACTCTGCACTGAGGGAATCACTCCTGGCTGGGCTCAGGGAGCCATATGGGATGCTGGAGATCAAACCTGGTTCAGCCACATACAAGGTTTGTGTCCTACCTATTGTACTATCTCTCTAGTCCCTGTGTATTATGAGTTTTAAGACAGAAAGTATGAAATGATGCTGGTTCTCAATAATATTCATGATACAAATAGATTATGATAACTTTTAAAATGAAAATTATAACTTATTATAGCAATGAAAAGTTCCTGTAATTTTTCTGACAAAATTATACATTGGAATTTGTTATAAATATAGCATTTCTAATCAGCAAAATAAAATAATAGTGCTTGGATTATCAATTATAGAAATAAGTAAATAAACATACTAGAAGATTTTTTTTTTCATACTAGAAGATTTTTAAAAGATTATGTACTCGGGCTGGAGTACTACCACAGTGGGTAGGGTATTTACCTTGCACTTGGCCTACCTGGGTACCATCCCCGGTATCCCATATGGTCCCCCATGCACTGCCAGGAGTCATTCCTGAGTGCAGAGCCAGAGTAACCCCTGAGCATCACTGGTATTGCTGCTCCCTTTCTGTGCACTTTTTGGTATGCATATTGTTTCTCTATAATACTTATTGAAATGTAGTGGCTTAACACCATGTTGGAACTCACAGTTCCCTACATCCCAAGTCCCTGCTCAAGGACTCCTCGACTGATTCACATCTGTCTGTGGCAGCACAGAAAGTCAAGCATCGCCAAAAAAGAAAAAACAGAGTATGTACTCAATAGAACACTGTGTAATCCTAATATAACATTCTAGAGCATTCAATGGTAGAAGAAATGAAGTAAAGACCTATAAAACATAATTCATAACTAAGTAAAAAATCCATGAAACAATTATTCTAATCCCCTTTTGTGAGTGGTTTCTGTGGGTTAAATCTAATTTCGTTTTCCAGTTCTTTTAAATGAAAAATTAGAGTGAGTATAAAAGTCAAAATACTTTAAAGTGTCTAGACATGTGATCTGCAAACTAGAGACATTTCCCTTCAGATCCCACCTCCTGGTGGGAATCTGGACCGGAATCCCCAGATTCTAGGCTCACAGCTGAACTTATTGTGGAAGATCTCCCCTATCCCTTGAGAACCTTTGAAGCAGGTTTAGTCTGACTGAGGAGAGGAAGTCAGAGAGATTTGAAAGGTGGGGATGGCATTACTGGCTTGACACAGGAAGGATCCAGAGAAGAAAGAAAGCAGAGAGCCGGAAGTGATAGGGCCCAGAGTGATAAGGGGGGAAGAACCGGACCTTAGGCTCTTCAGGTGCAGGACCTGAGCTGCTGAGCTCTGCATGTACTGGGAAGTGTGTGTGCTCTTGCTGATGGTGCAGTTCTGCCCTACCATGGACAGATGTGCATCAGCCTAGGAGTCCCTGAGCTGGGACTTGGGATGAAGGGAACTGTGAGTTCAAACATGGTGCTAAGCCACTCCATCTCAGTAAGTGTTACAGAGAAACAATATCCGCAGAAAAGTGCACAGAAAAGGAGCAGAGGAAGAAACCCCAAATAACACTATCAGTCTTCCAACAGCATTTGGGCTCAGCAAATGCTTCTGTTCACGCACATGTTATGCGATAACTATAGACTCTTTTTGAAGTCAAGGGTAAAATGGTAAAGAACAAAAGTGCAGTCACAGCTTTACAAAACCTAGGAGTAAAACCAAGGGCATAGCATTTCTTCAGAATGGGTGGATTTAGTTTTAATTTTTTTCTAACTATATCCAGTGCTCAAGTCTTGGCTCTGCACTCAGAGATGGATCACTCCTGGTGGTACTCAGGGAACCATATGGGTTCAGCAGCTGGCAAGGGAAGTGCCCAGCCCACCATACTATTGCTCTGGCAACAAAGGCTATCTTTTTAAACACAATATGGAGTATCTCCTAAAGACCATCATAAAAGGTTTCCTGGGGCCAGAGTAATAGCACAGCAGGCAATGCATTTGCCTTGCACATGGCAGTGGGGGGGAGGGAGAGAGGGGGGGTTCTCTCGCAGGCATCCTATACAAGCAACTGAGCACCATGAGGAATAATTCCTGAGTGCAGAGCCAGGAGAAACCCCTGAGCATAGTTGAGTGTGACCCCAAAAAGCAAAACGAATTAAATTAAATTAAAGAATGAAATAAAATGGCTTCCTATTCCTTCAAGAACATAACAAATTATAGGCGAGATCCTGAAACCTGAACAAACTGTCTTCTCCTCTGCCCCTGCATGGGTGCCGCCAGGGAACAGAAGTGGTTTGAGTGACATACAAGTGCCTTACCCATGTACTATCTCTTGGACCCTTCACTGGGTTCTTAAGGGAGAGAGGCGTGGGGGCAGATGGGAAGCTGGAAAGCAGTATAGGTTGCAAAACCAGCACTAGAGCAGTTTACATTTTTACAATTCATCAATATTAGTTCAAAAGTTACCAGGCACAGAAGAAAAAAGCAAAGAAATTTTCTTGGAGTGATTCCTGGAGAAGGCTGTGTCTATTGAGAAACCAGTTCTTGCAAGCTGATAAATAAACTGATGTCCCTTTTCATAGGACAAAAAAGAAGTGAGGGGTGGTATCTCAGTTTGGGGTGTTTGCAAGCTGGCAGAGAAAGGTCTCGCCACTAAAATGTGAAAGGGAGATGTTTGGAGAATTGCCAGAATCAAAACCAGGCCCTGGCATATTTCTCTGGAGACAGTCAATCAGATACCAACAGTGATTTAGGTCAGCAAGTAGAGTGAGGTCTGGATATCTAGGAAGGGGTCTTTAATACAACAGGTGCAGAAAGATATATAAAGGGAAGCACTTGAAAAACTAATATTATAACTAAAAATCTGAGTTAGGGGAAATCTTGTTTCATTCCAATGGATCAATAGGTATTATTAAAGCTTATAATTTTCAAAAGGGTTTACGTAAATTATTAAAAACTGACAGGCTAATCCTAGAAGAAAGTAAATAGATTATAAATCTTTCAAATTACCAAGAGAAAAATATTGACAGTCAAAATGAGAAGCCACATAGCAAGGGATGGAAGAACAAAAAGCACAGAAGACATCCGAAAAAGGAAAGGAAACACAACTGGAATATCCAAAAAATGCACAAGCTGTTTTTTACAAGGAAAATTGATGTCTAGATTGAATCAAAACCCATCTAAAAGCTGCATACAAAAACAAACAACAGAGCAAATGGCAAAGAACATTTGAAATTACGAAGACAAGAAAGAAGCTTTAGAAAATCACAATTAGAAGTGAGCAGGGAGGCAGCAATAGTAGCAGAAAAGATTTAACTTGAGGCAAAGAGCAGCAAATGAGCAGGGTCACTTTGTAATAACAAAGGGTACAATAGACGGGCATGAGAGCTCTTGTTGATCCCCATGTACCAAAAAAATCCATTATCAAAATTCAAAGCAAAATTGAGCAGAACTCAGGGAGGCATGGAAATATAATAGCAATAGGAGAAAACTCACCTGTCAGTTCCTGACAGATCAAGTCAGGAAGAATGAAGCAAAAATATAGAAAATGGGTTTCAAACCAGAATTATCCATGATGTTTTTGAAAATGCCATTTGTAATCCACTAGGTCTGGCGCGGTGCTCAGGACTCCGAACTCAATGTGCTCTCCAGGTGACTGCCAGTCACAGACACCATTTGAAAGAAAAATAATATCAACATAAGAAATGACATACTGAATAAGGTGAATCTCACAGATTAATATTAAATTTTCTGCCTGGTGAAAAGATAATGCAGTTCATAAAATATGTACTGAATATATATAAAGCTCCAAGTGAAACTTCAAAATAAGTCCTATGAATTAGAAGAGGTCACATCACATTTCAAAATATTATGTCAAAAATGCATCGATGAGAAATAAAAGTATCTGTCAGAAAAACCCAGAGAAAAAGAAAAAGATTAACTGTCGATAATACAGAGGTTCTCAAAGAATAAATGCACCAAAACTAAAAATTATACATTTTTCGAATGCAGATATATACACATTAAAATCTATGACATTTATCCAAGATGCACTTGGTATTATTTCACAAATTCTAGAACTTAAAGACTTTTATTACTGAAAGCAACACCTAAAATTACATGAAGGGGAAAATTATTTTCTTAATTTTTATTATACCACTGTGAGATAAACAATTACAAAGATGTTCATACTTCAGTTTCAGTGTTCCAGCACCCATCCCTCCACAGGTGCCCATTTCCCACCACCAATGTCCAATGATTCTCCCCTCTCCCAAACTGGTTCTATAGCAGGCACTTTGCTTCTTCTCTCTCCCTCCCTCTCTCTCTCTCTCTCTCTCTCTCTATCTATCTATCTATCTATCTATCTATCTATCTATCTATCTATCTATCTATCTATCTATCTATCTATCTATCTATCTATCTATCTATCTATCTATCTATCTATCTATCTATCTATCTATCTATCTATCTCTTCTGTTCTCTTCTCTTCCACATTGTGACTTGCAATATATACATTTAGAGCTTATCATGTATATTCTTTTGCCTACTGTCAATGCTCAGTTCTACGCTGGTATTATCACTTGATCACTTGATCACTTGACATCCCATTATTCATTGATTTGACCCTATCATGCGCCAGTGTGCCCAATGTCATCTGGTTGCTTCAGGAATACAAGAGCCTCAAACAGTTCATTCAGGGTCTTGACAAAGAAGTCTGACCATCTTGTAGGTGGGCGGCCACGGATCTTTTTTTTTTTTTTTTTTTTTTTTTTGCTTTTTGGGTCACACCCGGCAATGCTCAGGGGGTTACTCCTGGCTCTGCACTCAGGAATTACTCCTGGCGGTGCTCGGGGGACCATATGGGATGCCAGGGATCGAACCCGGGCGGCACAGGCTGGCCGCGTGTAAGGCAAACGCCCTACCCGCTGGGCTATCGCTCCCGGCCCCACCACGGGATCTTTTGACGTCCCGTGGGATCCAGTTGGTGACGGCTCTAGTCCAGTGGTCGTCTCCAAATCGCATTACATGTCCAGCCCATCTGATTTTTGATGCCTTGGCAAACGAGACAGCATCCCTGACTCTGGAACAGCGACAGAGGTCGGAACTCTGGATTCCTTCTTTCACTTGAATGAGGTGTGATATTCCAAGCATAGCTCTTTCAATTCCTCTTTGGGAGACCTGAATAGCATTCTCATCCTGCTTTCATAGGGCCCAGGTCTCTGAGGCGTATGTTAATGCAGGGAGAACGGTGGAGTTGAAGAGATGTGCCCAGAGCTGGAGATTCTTTGTCTTTTTACCTATTTCTTTGATGCTTTTTGAAAGCATTCCATGCTGCTCTCTTCCTCCTGCACAGCTCAGGTTTTAGGTTGTTTATCATGTTGACTTCTCGACCTAGGTACATATAACTGCTGCATTCAGAGATGTTTGTTCCATTGAGAGTGAATCCCCCATTCACTCTCTGGAACTAGTCCATTTTTCATGAATATAATTTTGCTGAGATTCAGCTGTAGACCTATCTTTCCACATTCTCGGTCGAAGTCAGCCAGCATTTGTGCTGCTTGGCTAATGTTTTGTGTTATTAGAACGATGTCATCAGCGAAGTGGAGGCGGTTTAGTTGCCAACCATCTATCTTCATTCCCATTCCTTCCCATTCTAATTGTCGCATGATGTTCTCAAGGCGTGGTGCTGAAGAGTTTTGGTGAAATGGTATCACCCTGCCGAACCCCTCTCTTGACATTGATGATCACTTCCTTGTAGAATGGTGAGATCCTGGTGGTGAATCCGTAAGACAGCCTCACGAAGGATCTTGATGTATTGGGTTTGAATGCCCTGTTTGGCTAGGACTTCGATGAGCACTTCAGTCTCCACAGAATCGTTTTCTTTAAATCAATGAACGTGAGACAGAGTGGCATCTTGTACTCCCTACAAACTTCAATGAGCTTGGTTACTGTGTGGATATGGTCGATTGTGCTGAATCCTTTCCGGAAGCCAGCTTGCTCACATGGTTGTCCTTCATCTAATGTTCTGCCAATCCTGTTCAGGATGACTCGTGTAAACAGCTTGTAGATGACAGACAACAGGCAGATGAGGCGATAGTTGCCAATGTCATGGATGTCTCCCTTCTTGAACAGTAGAACTGTCTTGCTGGTTTTCCAATGGTAGGGCACCTTGCATTTGGACAGATAGCGTGTGAAGAGCCGAGCCAGTGTATTGATGAGTACTGAAGGCAGATTCTTCAGGTGTTCGGGTCTGACTTTGTCTGGACCTGGTGTTGTTCCCTTCTTTACTGACATGTAAATAGCATGTTGGATTTCAGAAGGGAGAATGTTGGGAACGACATATCCATCCTGCGGAATTTGGTATGTGGGCAGGTGGATGTGGCTATCAAAGAGATCTGAGTAGAAGTCATGGATAATCTTCTCCATTGCCTTTCTGGAAGATGTGATAGATCCATCAGGACATTGGAGGGCAGTCATCTTGGTCTTATAGTTGGCGAAGGACAGGCGGGTGTTGCGAATGCTTTTCCCGGCTTCTGTTGCATCTTCCAGTATTTTTCTTCACCCAAGATGGCCGCACCGGAAGCGGCTAGGCGGCAGCGATGGCAGAGTTGGAAGCTGGGCAGTGAGCAGAACCCCAACTAGGGTCCCATGGCGGCGTGGAGAGCGGAGAGCGGCAGGAACAGCCGTGTGGGCACCAGTTGCGCGGCCTAGCTCACCGGGTGGGCACAGACAATAGTGCCTAGGTGTGCGACGGGGTGAGGCAAGGGACCCAGGCGCGAACCCGGGATTGGCCATGGGAGCAGTGCAGCAGGGCTGCAGTGAGCGGTGAGGTTGGGGAGTCCCTCGGCTTGCGGCCCCCGTTCCTGGGCGACTCCAGCGGGTTCTCAGACCAGGCCCGCAGGGGCGACATGATCACGGACACCTGGCGGTCATCTTCCTTTACTATCTTTACCACAGCCATGTTTGCTGCGCTCATCAAGGACCCCCAGTG
Source organism: Cryptotis parvus (assembly GCA_021461705.1). Taxonomy (NCBI): domain Eukaryota; kingdom Metazoa; phylum Chordata; class Mammalia; order Eulipotyphla; family Soricidae; genus Cryptotis; species Cryptotis parvus. The sequence goes on along the minus strand of JAJIBD010033144.1, from coordinate 2,727 downwards.
GGACGACCAGGGCACAGGCCATGTGTCCTCCAGATACATGGAGCGGCTGAAGGGTATGACGTGCTTGTCAGGGCAGAGAGCGACATCACACTCAGCAATGCTCAGGGGGTTACTCCTGGCTCTGCACTCAGGAATTACTCCCGGCAATGCTTATCCCAGCAAGCTACTAAGAGTATACCGCCCGTACGGCAGAGCCTAGCAAGCTGTCCGATGCGGTATTCAATATGCCAAAACCAGTATTAAAAATGTTCATCTGGGCCAGAGTGATAGACCAGCGGGTAGGGCATTTGCCTTGCATGCGGCCGGCCCATTCGGCCCGGGTTCCATCCCCAGCATCCCATATGGTCCCTGGAGCACCACCAGGGAGTAATTCCTGAGTACAGAGCCAGGAGAAACCCCTGAGCATTGCTGGGTGTGACCCAAAAAGCAAAAAAAAAAAAAAAAAAGTTCATCTTTCTGACCCTGTAGAGGCCCTTAATACGGCAGCACTAAGAAGGACGAACAAGGAAGTCTGAAAAAATTTCAAGGCCATACTAAGCTGCCAAAGCGAAGAAGGACTAAAATGACAGTCTATACTTTCAATGCATGTACACTGGCAACGGAAGCACATATCAATGACCTGATGGTGCAAGTGCAAAAGATCAATATGACATCATTGGTCTGACTGGGACGAGGAGGAGTCAATCGCATCACACCGTTTTTGACACCGGAGAAGAACTGTTCCTCAGAACATGCGATGAAAGAGGCATCGGTGGCGTCGGTGTCCTAGTCAACACGAACATAGCTGCGAACATTGATTCATTTGAATGCCTAACAAACTGAATAGGATGATTACACTTGAAGAGATGTGGCCCACTGCCAGCAGTTTCTATCTTCGTTGTCTACGCACCAACATCCACATACAAGGAAGAAACTGAGAAATTCTACATGGAACTGGAGGAATTCTATAAAAAAAGATCACACCTTCTACAAGATCATAGTCGGTGATTCATGGGAACTCACAGTTCCAGAAGGCTGAATCGAAACGTTGGACATGGGAATCCCCTGGCGGACAGTTCCACAATGAAATTGACCACATCATCTTCAATTGAAGGTTTTGCCTGACTGATGTTGCTGTCGTCCCAAAATTCCAAACAGGATTGAACCACCATCTCCTCCGTGCAAAATTCTACTTCCATAGCGGGAAGAAAAAGGCTGCAAAGTTTAAGAAGAGAACTCCCAGAATGACCACCAACTGGAAACTCTTTGGCACACCTGTGGCAACATGGGAAGATACCACCATTGGCGACATCGATGAAGAATACAACCAACTGGTTCAGCACCTCCATGATTGTGCGAAGAATGTCGAGAGAGAAAAAAAACCACAAAGAAAGTACGCCTGTCTTTAAAAACTCTCGAGCTCATTCGCCAACGTGGCAAGGCGCAAGCCTCAGGCGACCAAATGCTAACATCCAAGCTTGCAAAGCAGTGCAGAGAAGCGATAAAGGAAGTACTCAAAGAGAGAAAGAGCAGAAATACTCTGGTATTATCATTTACAATAATTATTAGTACACTGTTCCTTTCTCTGTATTACCTAACCTCTGACTCCCTCAAATTTGCAGTAGGTTCCACCCACTGACAAGACCTCCTGATTCATGTTTTGCCTCACCTTGGATATTGGTATCATGCTATTTTTTTTATATTCCGCAAATAAATGCAGTCATTCTATATCTGTTCTTTTCCCTCTGGCTAATTTCACTCAGCATGATCCTCTCCATGTCCATCCATTTATTTATAGGCAAATTTCTTAACTTTGTTTTTTCCTAACAGCTGCATAGTATTCCATTGTGTAGATGTACCAAATTTTTTCTTTATTCAGTCGTCTGTTCTCAGGCACTCTGGTTGTTTCCAGATTCTGCCTATTGTGAATAGTGCTGCTATGAATAGAAGTGTAGATGGTGTTTCTGCTGTGTGTTTTGGCCTCTCAAGATACATTCCCAGAAGTGGTATTGCTGAGTCAAATGGGAGCTCAATTTCTAGTTTTTGGAGGAATGTCCATGTTGTTTTCCAAAAAGGCTGTACCAGTCAATATTCCCACCAACAGTGGATGAGAGTCCCTTTCTCGCCACATCCATGCTAGCACTTGTTGTTCTTGCTCTTTTGGATATGTGCCAGTCTCTGTGGTGTGAGATGATATCTCATTTTCATCTCTGGGATGATTAGTGATGATGAACATTTTTTCATGTGCCTTTTGACCATTCAAATTTTTCCTTGTCTAAGTTTCTGTTCATTTCTTCTCCCCATTTTTTGATGGGGTTGGCTGCTTTCTTCTTGTAAATTTCTACCAGTGCCTGGTATGTCCTGAATATTAACCAAAGGTGGAAATTATATCAAATGTCATACACTTATTTAGCTTCGTGCTATCTCAGTAAAAAATTGGCTGATACTGACATGTCAGTTGATCATTTGATTTTATTTTTTTCATTTACTTCTGCAAATATTTTTGACTTATTGGCATTTAGGCTGTTAGTGTCAGAGGTTCATGGAAGTTATTTATATGACTTTCACTATCTCAAGATTATAAACCTATTTTCTTATGTATTTAAAAGCTTTTGTTGGAAATTAATGCAACCGTAAGTAATGCATTAAAGCAGTTCATATGAGAATTCAGAGAGATCATGGTTATTAGCTCGGTTGTTCTTATGACATTATTATTTATTGTTACTATTATTGGCTACTACAGCATTG
>JAJIBD010033142.1:0-32795 GCA_021461705.1 Cryptotis parvus | reverse complement strand
GATAATATCTCTGTATAATGAATATTTTGCAACCTACTATTATTTTTACTCAGATATGTTGTAGTTAAATTCAAGAATTTTAAGAGCAAATAAAAAATGCTTCCAACAAAGTGAGTCTATCATCTACTAAGAAAAAAGTACATAGAGAATTGTCAGCCTTTGAACACCAGAATTACATGATAGATATATCATGATAGATATATCATTTAAGGTCTCATAATGTTTATCTTTTAGAAGACTTGCTTTGAAAAATTTCTTCAAGATTTTATAGAAATAAATGATTCATAGCAGAAAAAGATGCTACATGAGATTGTTGAAGGAAATGGTGACTAAAACAAAACAACAATATTTTCTGAGTTATGAAGCTACAGTTTTGCAACATATAATTCTGGATGTTAATGTTACAATAATCATAATGTGTATAATAACAACAAACTATAGGACATTGTAATTATTTTTAAAAAGTACTGATTGATAAGAATATAAATAACGTAAACCTTTATGTAAGAAGTGGAAAATAGAGAGATATGCAAATATTGTTATATTTTAAAAATGAATAAAGAGAAAAGCAAGAGGAAAATCCTATATATAGATCTTAGGTTAGGTCCAATCATTATAAAAATAAAAATAGCAAGTAAGGATTTTATATACTTTGGAAGGAATAATGCAGTTATTTTGAAAGGCATCCTAATAAAATGGAAACTGATGTGTGTGTCTGTATACATGATAATGTCATTAATATATGTCAAATAATTTTGTTAATATATATCAAATAATTTCATTAATTTATGTCAAATAAAGAACGAAAAGGAAAAAAAACAGACAAAACAAAAATAAATCCTTAGATTCTCACAACAGAATTATAGTTACCAGAGGGGAAGAAGTTGTAAAGTATGAGAAAGGGGTAGAGATGGTAAGTGGTAACAGACCTTTGATGGTGGACATAGGGTGGTGAATGGATTTTCTGATGTGTTAGCTGTACACCTAAAACTTGTATCGTATTCTTATATTTTCTTTAATCACTATGTTTATACATACACAATATTATCCATCAACTTTGTTCCTAAATCTCATTGAAGGAAAATTTCTGGAGCCCACAAGGGAACAAATAGGAGGAGGATAAAATAGTAATCTCCAAGAGGTGTCTTATCCAGCGAATGGCAGAGTTAAGAAGGTGTTAGCAAAAAGTTACTATAAAAGCAATACTGGAAGCCGTGAGCTCAGCATACAGTAGAAGTGACATTGTGCTGAACTTGTCGTATACATATCCAGGAGCAAGAACTCAATTGCAGATGCCGGGTAATGTAAAATTTGAACCACTAAAAGTAGTGCCAAAGACCGAGAAGTAAAGCACAACAGTCAGTAGGTTACCGACAAGGCTAAAAGGTAACATTTATTGAACTTCCAACATATGATTTCAGCAGGACATGATGGTTTATTGTAGACATTATAAATTAGATGTTTTCAATCTTGCAGTATTAACTATGGATCTCCAAAGAAAAAAGAGAGGGAAAACTGAAGGATAAAAATGGTTTAAATCACTAGATATATTTAGACTACATAGACGAAATTGAACTATAAGATATATTCTTAAGTGTTTTCACACAGCTGTAATTATAAGGGGACAGACATGGGGCAGAGCTGCTACTGGCTCTCACTGTGCCCAGCCGCTCATGAGGTGCCCGGGAGGGATGGCGGGTTCTAGCCCTGGCCCCTCCACGCCAGCAGAGCCCCAAAACAAGCCAGACTACCCCCACTCCATGAGGACCTCCATTTTCCACATCCGGACTTCCCGCTCGTCAGAACTCCACCCAGCAGATCAGCCTATCACAGCCCAGCTTTGCTCGACCGCAAGTGGCCACGCTGGTTCATCAATAAATGCTGGATTTTTGAGATGATTACAAGAGTATGCTACCCACATGGCAGAGCCTGGCAAGTTACCCGTGTCATATTTGATATGCCAGATACCAGTAACAATTATAGACCTCATTCCCATGACCTGATGGAATGGTTTGAGGCTCTTTATGTTTCTGGAGCAAGCAGGTGCCCTTGGGCTCTACTTGCATGAGACAGGTCATATGGAGATGTTACTGGTGGCCGCTCGAGCAAATCGACAATGAACCGGAAGACAGTGAACTATAAGGGACTCAATGTGTAGATAAGCCCTTGGTTTAGATTACTCCTTTAATTTTTATACATTTTAACTGTGTTGCACATGAGAAATATGAAATCTTAAATTCTGTTTCATCAAAGATTAATTTTATTAAACAGAAAGTTAACTATTACTTGCTTTAAGATTATCATATGGAGCTTAAATATAAACCAAGTGTGTATCAATAGTTCAACTTTCCCCTATTTAAATGAAGCTTTGTATATATGTATAAATATGAAGTTATATATACACATCTATGTGTGTTTACAAAGAGTGATTGAAAAATATTAATTTCTATGCAACATTTCCTTCTATTTTAGTATTCATATGATTAATAAAATAAAACAAAATCATGTAACTCCATGAATAACATTTATGCAATTATCCAATTTGTGAAAAACAGAAGCTTGAATTTATTTGACTGTCATTACTTGTATGGGTTCAATATCAGACTCAGGAGCATAAAGTTTCTTGTGAAGATTTAGTTTGGAAAAAGAAAATTTTGTATTCTTGCTTGACTAATTTATATGGGACATATTTCCTCTATTATTCCATAGTGAATTCTGAAGTTCTTGGTTCATGAAAAGCTGCAACAATAAATAATCACTTATAACATAAATATTCAGTTATACTTATATTTTTATGATGCTATAGTACTTTATTATAAAATTACTGTTATCACATATATCTTTCACATCAGTATTTTGGGTAAAATAAACTACTGTCTATTCTATAGTTTTCAATCACTTTACTTATTTGTTTAACTGTAGTCTTTAAAAACTTAAACTTGTGATATTATTCAATGCGACATGTTCAGAGATAAATTTACTTCATGTTTACTCTTTCCTCTAGCTTGAAAGAATATAACTGATATTGCTAATTTAATTTTTAAAATGACTTAGAAATTTTTAAAATGATGAAAATGCTATAAATGATTATATTAGTCACTGTATCACTGTATCACTGTCTTCCCGTTCATCATCGATTTGCTCGAGCGGGCCCCAGTAACATCTCCATATGTCCTGTCTCCATGCTAGTAGAGCCCATGGGCATCTGCTTGCTCCAGGAACATAAAGAGCCTCAATCCATTCCGAATGAGGTCTATAATTGTTACTGGTGTTTGGCATATCAAATACAACACAGGTAGCTTGCCAGGCTCTGCCATGCAGGTAGCATACGCTTGTAGTCATCTCTAAGTCCAGCATTTATTGATGAACCGCACGGCTGCTTTGGGCGCGCGAGCCGGGCTGTGATAGGCTGGTCTGCTGGGTGGAGCTCTGATGAGAGAGAAGTCCGATGTGGAAAATGGAGGCCCTCATGGAGTGGGGTTCGTCTGGCTTGTTGCAAGGGGCTCTGCTGGGTGGCGGGCCAGGGGCCAGGAACCCGCCATCCCTCCTGGGCATCTTGTGAGCGGCTGGGCACAGGGAGAGCAAGTAGCAGCTCTGCCCCATGTCTGTGAGCATATAAATTACAGATGGATGTTTGTTGCAGGACTCCTAAGGGCCGCTGCATCTGCTCTGGATTGCCTCCCTCAAATCACTCCGTAGATAAGGGGGTGCCGGGGGGCTCTCTGCCGGGGTCCCCGACAGTGCCGGGAAGCGAAGTTCCCTTCTACCTCCGGCCGGTGAGGAATGGATGAAAACTCAGGAATCCGATGCAGTTTTTAAAAGGCTTTACTTATCACAGGTTCAGGCATACAAATCAGCAAAAGGAAAAGCCCGATGCTTAAGATTCCAGGCTAGAACCCCAGCCACGTGTAGGCCAAGATGGCGACCACCACGTGTAAAAGCTTCCAAGGGGAATGAACGCCCCCAAGGAGAAATCCCACAAGGAAGAAGAAGGGGGAGAGCGGGAACCGGCTAGTTTATATCCCTGTAACTCAGACCTTCCTCCCACTGTTATGGAAAGCAGGGAGGGGTCCAATGCCTTAGTCAAAGCATTGTAAACATTAATTAATAAAACATAATGATTTAGGTTCTAACTCTCAGTTTTAGATTATGTCTATAGTAAATGAAATAATTACTGCTTTTAATATATGTCATGTTACTTTCAATGGAATCGCAGACATGGGGCAGAGCTGCTACTGACTCTCCCTGTGACCAGCTGCTCACGAGGTGCCAGGGAGGGATGGTGGGTTCTAGTCCTGGCCCACCACCCCAGCAGAGCCTTGCAACAAGCCAGATGACCCCCAACTCCATGAGGGCCTCCATTTTCCACATCCGACTTCTCTCTCGTCAGACCTGCACCCAGCAGACCAGCCTATCAGAGCCCGACTCATCGACACCCACCCTGCAGCAGTCTTTCTTAAATCCGGCTCAGGTATGCAGGTCCAGAGACTCGCAGACATGGGGCAGAGCTGCTACTGGCTCTCTCTGTGATCAGCTGCTCACAAGGCCCCCGGAGGGATGGTGGGTTTTAGTCCTGGCTCACCACCCCAGCAGAGCCTCACAACAAGCCAGACGACCCCCCCCACTCCATGAGGGCCTCCATTTTCCACATCCGACTTCTCTCTCGTCAGACCTCCACCCAGCAGACCAGCCTATCAGCGGCCACGCGGTTCATCAATAAATGCTGGACTTAGAGATGCCTACAAGAGTATGCTACCTGCACGGCAGAGCCTGGCAAGATACCCCGTGTTGTATTTGATATATATGCCAAATACCATTAACAATTATAGACTCATTCCGGAATGGATTGAGGCTCTTTATGTTCCTGGAGCAAGCAGATGCCTTGGGCTCCTACTAGCATGAGACAGGACATATGGAGATATTACTGGGGCCCGCTTGAGCAAATCCATGATGAACGGGAAGACAGTGATACAGTGAATATACGTCATATATACACATAAATTGAAATGAGTCTTTTGTATTTTTCCACTTACATTTTTTGTGAAGATCAATTTATAATGTAAAGAGAAAACTGAAAGTCAATAGTTAATCTAGTTGACAATTTAAGTACATGGACAAAGCAATTATGACTTGTTCTCAAAGATAAAAAAGAAATCAAGTAAAAATTGTCATAATTTTATGGTAAATTAAAATTATGCCTTTTTGGAAACTTTCCCACTCTCAACTGGAATAATTAATTCCCTGTGCCAATCCTAAAGCACTTAAGATATTGCATAGAGCAATTTATGAATTCTATCCAGGGTTTTTTGATAGTGAATATTATAAACTAATTCAGTAGAGGATATATATCTCACTATATATATACACATATATGATTCTGCTTTAGTGTAGAAGGCAATAGGTTATAAAAGAAAAGCATAGTATTTAGATGCAGAAAAACCCATTTTGAAGTCAAACTACCAATTTCTGTTTCAACAATGCATTAAGTTTCCTATGCTTCAGTTTCTTCATCTATAAAATAATGTGAGTAATCATATTATTTAGCTTATCTTGTCCCCTGGGATGAACCCAGAGCCATGGGAGAGCCTGACAAGCTACCTGTGGTGTATTCGATATGCCAAAAACAGTAACAATAATGGATCTCATTCCCAATGAATGGAGACATTACTGGTGCCCGGAAAAAGAAAATTGATGAACAATGGGAAGACAAGTGACAAGTGACATAGTTAATAGCATTTGGAAAAGACTGAATGTAATGAATCTTTCACTGCTTCAATAGCCATCGTGTATGTTCAACATATGTTAGCATTCTTTTTATTTTCATGTTTCTGATAAGCACATTTTTCTTCTACATAAAACGCGTTCAAAAACAAAAGAATTATCATTTTGCAACTGCATCTCTCTTAGAAAGACAATATAACTGTTATTTCTTTTAAATATTCACTTGTGTAATATGACTACAATGCACTATTATTTCACACTCCTTCACCCCCAACATCCATACTATTCTTTTCATTTACTTAATGTGTTTTGGATTTCCTATTTTTCCTTCTTCTGAATGAATTTTTTTTGCAATTTTCATGACTCTTCTAATTACTTTCAAAATTAACTGTCTAGCAATATAAAGGTATATTTTATGTGATAACTGAAATATCAAATTTCCTTTTAAGTTACAGCTGCTTCCTTTTTTCTCAACTCAGTTTTTCTTTTAGGTTAACTGTTTCTGAATGGGATATTGGGGGAGATGTTAATTGTCTACTTATTTTGTCCACTGGACCATGTTCCTTATTCTAAAGAAACAAGCTATTCTAATAATTAAACCTATGCCAAGAAATAAAAATATATAATTGTGTATAAATCTCATACATGCAATTATATCCTGAGAATCTGGTACCAATTTGTAATAATTATTATTACTTTTATATATGTGTGTATATTATTTCCCATCAAGATATTTCTAGGGTCACTGCATCTTTTTTTCCCAGGGTGGTGGGAAAAAACCCACACCTCTCATGCCAGAATAGTTCCAGTGAATTCTTGAGGGAAAATAACCGCTTGAGGCCCTCCCTATGGCTGATGAGTCTCTACATAAATCCCTGCTTTTGTGAATGGGATACTTCTGGCTGAATGCAACTTCTCACTAATTTTAGCTTATTGTTGGGAGTATCACTCAATTAATCACATCATATTTTAGGTATTATGGTATATCAGAAACTCTTTGATGTAGGTTTATCAACAAAATAAGAAAGTTTTTGTCATTGGGAACATACATTTAATTTATTACATTTTATGTGGGGGGCTTCCCAAACAGTTTTCAGGGAGTCTGTGGAACCTCAGCCAAACTGTGGTTCAATGTAAGGACTTAAGAATGTGGTACTTCCTGAGTCTTGTGGTGGTGCTGAGGATTACCTGAGCCACCAGATGGTGCTTGCTGGTCTCCTCCAGGGATGTAGCTGCTAGCAGTGGAGGTCTCTGTGACTGTGTCTGGTTATGCTCATGAGTCTATGTGGTACTGTGATTGAACTCGTGTCAGCTGCACGCATAGCACATACCTTAACTCCTGTATTATCTGTTTAATGCTGGAAACATTTATTTGAAAGACAAATAAAACAATGGTAGATAACAAGTAAATCTTGTAGTACATTAGAATGGGACAGATATTAATAAAAAGTAAACGAGTCTTGTATACATATACTTCAATCACTGTATCACTGTCTTCCTATTCATCATCGATTTGCTCAAGCGGGCACCAGTAACTTCTCCATATGTCCTGTCTCATGCTAGTAGAGCCCAAGGGCATCTGCTTGCTCCAGGAACATAAAGAGCCTCAAACCATTCCATCAGGTCATGGGAATGAGGTCTATAACTGTTATTGGTATTTGGCATATCAAATATGACACAGATAGCTTGCCAGTCTCTGTCATGTGGGTGGCATACTCATTTAGAGGTAGTCACCTCTAAATCCAGCATTTAGTAACTAACAATTCTCTAAAAATTAAACAGTTTATTTGAAAACCGTTTGTATAGGCATAGCAATAAAGCACGATGACTTATTACTGGTTGATTACCTATTGGGCGGCAATCAATTTGGGCAGGAGTTGCTCTCGATCTTAACATAGAGCTGATAATATCACTATCACTATCTTCCCGTTAATCATCTCTTTGCTAGAGCGGACACCAGTAATATCTCCATATGTCCTGTCTCATGCTAGTAGAACCCAAAGTCATCCGCTTGTTCCAGGAACATAAAGAGCCCTCAAACCATTATATTGGGTCATGGGAATGACCTAATATAAATGTTACTGAAAACGAGAAAACATGAGAACAGATTAAGGAGCATCAAGAAATGTTAGGAAAGATGAAAATAGGAACTAAATTTCAATTAGTAACAGATTGATCATGATATTGATATTAGAGTTGCAACACTTTGCCTTATCCTTATTTTTCTATCTATTTATTTATCTATTTATTTATTTATTTATTTATTTATTTATTTATTTATTTATTTATTTTGCTTTTGGGGGCATACCCGGCAATGCTTAGGAGTTTCTCCTGGCTCTGCACTCAGGAATTACTCCTGGTGGTGCTTGGGAAACCATATGGGATGCTGGGTTTGAACCCGGGTCAGCCTAGGCTGGCCGCTGCAAGGCAAATGCCCTACCCCCTTGGCTATTGCTCCGGCCCCGCCCCTGTCTTTAAAATATAGTTATTGCTTCAAAAGTGCTCAAACAATGTAGGACTGAAACCCAAATATGAACATCTTTGTAATTGTATGAGTCATGGTGGTATAATAAAAATAAATTAAGCAAAAAATTAATAAATAATTCTTTGGATACAAGCTCTTAAAATCGGACTTGAATTCTCTTGTAAAGATTATAATGATTCTACTTTATTTAATGTTTAGGGTAATTTTAATTATTTGACATTAATTGAGTAACAATTTATTATCTCACAATGTATTTGGTCCAAAACCAATTTCTGGTGACCCATCACAAAAGAGAAACATATTGCTATTTTTACCCTCGTGTTTGCTTGAGAAACAATTTGAAAAGTAATTAAAAAACTATAAAAATACAGATTAAATGTATATATACTCTGAACATTTCAGATGGAAAGATTGAAAAAATTTTACTGACTTAAACTTTAAATAAATATACTGTCACTTAAAAGGTCCAGAATGCGGGGTTGAGCAGATATTTCAGCAGGTAGAACTTCTGCCTTTCTTGTGGCTGAACTGGGTTCCATTCCTTGGTATCCTATATGGTCCCTTGGGCCCACCAAGAGGTTCCTCAGAGCACAAACAAAACCAGGAGTAAACCTGAGCATACCTGTTTGTGGCCCCAAAATAAACAAATAATATTCTAAATTTGGGCAGCCTCAGATTGATTTACATTATGTAATCTCAGTTGCCTTCTGTGATCTTAGTTTTTTAGCGCTAATTAGATGGCTGCATTAGCTTTGAATGAACTTATATGCCTAACAATCTCCAGAGTAATAGAGAAAAAGATGTTTCCACAAGCGTTTTTTAGAAGAAACCCACATATCTCTCCTAATATCTAAATTGAGTCATATTCCATTTCAGAACTAGTGCAAGTGCCTCTAGGAAAAAAAATCAAATGCATTCCCAAAATTTATTTTAGGAATTCAGTCTTTTCTGAATTCCTAAATTTGTGGATGGAATTGGTTGCTTGAAGGATTTTGAAGTTCGGTTAGGAAAAAGAAAGGGATTAATTAATATTAGCTTGCTTTGAATGTACAGGACTATCATTTGCAAGTGAAAACACAAGTGAGAATTGTACACAGTGCTGTTGTTGAGTAAAGGATCTGAAAATTAGTCTGTGAGGAGGTAGTGCTTAATATGTAGTTTAGAATTCTAAGTAAGCTTTTGTCAAGATGGTTTGTGGGAAAAGAGGTGATGAATCCTTATTAGAGAAGCAGACAGCAAGAAAAAGAAAGTAATCTCCAAATTGAGGGACTTTGGGGAAATGCACATAGATTGGGATATCTATAGTAAAAGTGTGACCAGATATATACAGAATTACTTGAAAATATTTATCAAATGCGTCTGGTACAAAAAGATTGAGAATATCCAAAACAAGGACATTGAACTTAAACTATCATAATCTATCCTACGAGCTTTCCTGGAGAAGTACATAGCCAGGGCATATTTAGGCAAATACACACGTGTGTGTCAGTTTACAAGAGATGGTTGATATTATATTTCTTTGGAGTACTAGATATACTTATCTTAAGATGAAATGCAATTTTATAAAGTATAAGAACCCTGGAGCCAACAAAAAACATTTGAATTCCAATTCTGAAGCTTTTTGGTTACTTGACATTGGATAATTTATATAATTTATCTATTACTCACATTCCTTTTCTGTGAAATTGATTAACGACATCCCATTCTATTCGCCATTGTCATCCTTACCTTTTTTTTAGAGATTAAGTATAGTATTTTATTGCCTGCTAAAACTTTGTTGTTTACAAAGGACTGTATACTGTATATTTATTTTCTTATTTGTAGGATGTCAGGATTCATTAAAAGGCATGCCTGTTTTGCCTTCTCTCACCCATATAGAAGGATCTCCATCCCTGTAATCACATGATAAAATTTTAAAAAATTTCAACATATACTTATTTCTCTAAAAACAATCTTTCTTATTTGTGTCTTCTAGCTTCAGAGAATTCAGATATGCTTTTAATCTATGATGTTGGGTTAAACTTTGATCCTTAAAAAGATATACCCAAATCTGAAATTCTGGTACCTCTAAAAGTGCCAATAAGGTCTTTGTGTGTCCTAATTAAGTTAAATTGTGGTAATAGTGGACAAGGATGGGTTCAAAATTTGAACTAGTGATCTGGCAGGAGATGAAGATTTAAGAAATACACAGAGAGGAAGTCAAGTCAATCAGACAGAAATTGAAGTGATGTAGCTTTGAGTCAAGGCACACAAGAATTTCTGGCCACTGTCAAAGCATTAGAGGCAAAGAAATAGAAATACTATTCCACATTCCTGGAAAGTTTTCAGTCTTCAGAATTGTGAGAAAATACTCCTTTTTTCATGTTTTGACTCTTGAGTCAATGGTAGCTATTTTATAACAACGGCCCGTCTGCGTCATGCCGAGGCCGGGGCCGGCTGCAGGATGCTCCATTAGGTCTGGTGCTTTCTGTTCTGGATTTGGCTCACACGGAGCTTGGGCTGCGGCGGGAGGCACTTTTAAACACCTCCAAATAAGTTTATGATGACCGGGCGGCGCCGGGCTGGCTGTGTGGGCTGGTCTGCGGGTGGGGTTTGGCGAGGGGTCCAGAAGTGGGAAATGGCGCGCCCGTGGAGTGAGGAGGGGGGGTGGTCTGGCTTGTTGTGGGGCTCTCCGGTGGTGGGCCGGGCTGCGCCATGCCCGACTGCTCTGCGGCTTGCGCGGGGAGAGGGGCTCTGCCCATGGTGAGGTCTTGGCCGCCCTGGGCGTTGAGGAAAAGCTGCTGCTGGGTGGGTGTCGTGTCCGGGCTGTGTGGGCTGGTCTGCTGGGTGGGTTCGCGGGGGGGTAGTGGAAATGGCGGGCGCCCGTGGGGAGGAGGGGGTGGTCTGGCTTGTGTGAGGCTCTGGCGGGTTGTGGGCCAGGACTAGAACCCGCCATGCCTCCCGCTGCTCATGGCGGCTGTGGGGGAGAGGACAGCTCTGCCATGTGGAGGTCTCTGCGCTACCTGGGCTGGATTGGAAAAGCTGCTGCGGGTGGGTGTCGGTGCCGGGCTTTTAAAATAAGTCTGTAAAATATAGGCTATAATAACATGTGTTGTTAACCACTTGGGCATAAAATTCAAATCTTTATTTCACTGTTTTCTAGCTTTACAAGGGCTTACATTATTATTCTAATCAGAAAAAAAATGGAAGTATACTATACATTTAGTATTTCAGGTAAATGAATACTTCTGGTATGAAAAAAGTTTCATTCCTTTAGATTTTATAGCTAAAATATCTCCTGCCTGCTGCTAATATTGATATTTATCATTATATATTTTTTAAATTGCAAAGTGCTTGCATTAATGTGCTTTTCACTATACCAGATTTATTTTGCTGTAAGAGAATAATAATGATAGTCAGATATTTATAGATTGCCTTTATCAACTTTGTTTTGCTTTGTTTTCAGCAGACTTAATGAAGCAAATAAAGATTTACCAGTCCTCTGGACATTTTTTGCTATTTTTTGGAAAATAAAAGGAATCTGAAATGTAACAGTAGCTGATGAAGAATGACAAGGGATTTTGGTTAATGCACATCAAATTCTTGCTTGTCCAGCTTATAACAAATACGTTTTAAATTTAATTTCAAGGTTTTACTTTCTCTCTCCATGAATTTTTACTTTGGAATGCTCCTCACATCCAAAAAGCTTTCCCAAATTGGATGGGCACACTGTTGCTTCTGAGACTAAATGCATCTTGGAGATAAGATGGCTGGTACACTGCCAGCCCCACTCATAGTCGCGGACTAATTCCCAGTTTGTAGTAGTGTCCAGAGACAGATCAACTTCCTAACTGATTTTCCCCTCTTCCCAATCTAATTATTTGGAGACCTTCAAGCTTTCCAGAAATATCTGTAATTAGTCAGCTGGTGTCTAGGGCTTTGTTTCAAATGACAATAGAAAATTTATCAAGACCATTTGGTCTCATCTCTTTCATCAACTTCCCAGTAGATTTTTTTCTTTTTCCCTGGAGAGTGAAAAATGAGGAATCATGATTATAATATAATTACAGAGAATAATAACAATAATAGTGCTTGAAATTATTATTGCACTATTAAGAAGAATGATATGTGAAGATAATTCCATGCCAGATTTACAAAATTTTCCTTCATGAAGCTCAAACAATGAGCAGTTATAAAAATGAGCAGTTGTATACTTTGTAATGTCCTTTAACTGATATATCCTAGGAACCACATGTCATCTAATGAAGAAGTTCCCACTTCATTAGAGTCTTACCTATGCCTTGAATGTAAGCATTGCAGGCAAAATCAGTTAACTAATAAGTGATTATAATTAAGTTAATGGATAATTACTAATATGGAAATTTCATGTGTTTAATTGATTTATATCAAACACCATGGTTTATAATACTGCAGGGTTTCATGAATACAAATAACACACCTTCCACCATAGTGTTCACCAATTTCAGCTTGTATTCATAAAAATAATCTCTTTCTAGCTGGTTTTGGTTTGCTTTTGACTATGTAGCAAATCTCTGATTAGATGAAGTTTTGTTTTATTTGTTATTTTATCAAAGAACAGTGATTTACACAGTTATTGACATCTGAGTTTTAGGCATGTAATGTTTCAACACCAATTCCACTGACAGAGTCAAATTCCCTCCACCAGTGCTTCCATACCACCCCCATCAGCTCCCACTCCATCCCCACCTGTCAACTTTGAGAAGCAAATCACATAGATTCAGTGGTTGTAGTTTACATCTGATGCTTTCAGTTTTGTTGAGTCTGTGTTTTGAATCTGTGACTACACATATTACCTGTATCACTTGTCTATTCACCTATTACTTGTAAACCACTAATATTACTAATAGACCACTCACCTATTACTAGTATCACTTGTCTTCCCAATTTGTTCAAGCTGCACTAGTAACATCTCCATATGTCCTGTTGCAAGCAAGTGTAACCCAAGGGCATCTGCTTGCTCCAGAAACAGGAAGAGCCTCAAACCAATCCTTCAGGTCATGGGAATGAGGTGGTCCATAGTTGTTACTGTTTTTTTGGCATATCAAATAAAACATGGGTATCTTGCCAGTCTCTGCCATGTAGGTGGTATGCTCTTAGTAGAAGGCTCTCATCTTGAGCATTTACTGATGAAAATCAATGGGGAAAGATCAGGTTTTCTCCTGGGTGGAGCTCTGAGGAGCTGTGGAGTCTGGATGTTGAGAATGACTGACCTCATGGTGTGGGGGTTCCTCTGATTTCTTTGCTAGACTCACTGGGATGATGGGCCACAGCTATAACCGACCTAGAACTGTATACAGTGTATAAATGTGAAAGATCCAGGGAAGGACGTGATCCCAACATCCAGTAATACGGAAGATTGTTGTGTGGCCACTCTGTGATCACACGCTGATGCAGCTGTGGGTCTGCCATGTCTCTTTCCCAGGGTTGCTGGCATGGAGGTGGAGGAATCTAAATTCCCCTCCAAGTCCGGCCAGCATGGCCCTCCACCACACTTGTGAGCGGACCCCTTGGAGCTTGATATACTCTCCTATATCAAGCGTATAAATAAAGCCCTGATGCTAGTTCACCTTCACCCATAACTTCCTGTTCTCTTCTATCCCCTTCTTTCCTTCTCTATTCTGCTACTCTCTCAAAACTGGGGTCAAGAGTAATCTAGGCATTTCCCTTTTTACTATAGTACATGTACTAGAGCACATTTCCCTTTTCAACCATACATCCAGTACTCTGTGTACCACAGATAAATGAGATCATCCTATGTTTGTCTTCCCTTCTTTTTGGTTTACTCCATTTTGCAAGCATATGGCAGCTCTATTCATGATTTCATCTTTTTCTTGTAGCTGCAAAATATTCCATTGTGTACAGATACTACATCTTTGTTAGCTGTTCATTAATCTGTGATAGGACACCTATGTTGATTGCATATCTTAGCTACTGTACTGACTGTGGCAAAGAATAATGGTGTACATATGTTCTTTTGAGAGTATTTTTATGTTTTTGAGGTAGATGCCTCAAAGTGGAATTGGGTTGTAATGCATTTCAGTTCTAAGTTTATTAAGAACTATCCACACTGATCTCCACAGGGTCTTATACTAGACAACATTCCCACCAGCAATGGATGAGAGTTCCTTTTCACCAAATCCCTCCCAACACATATTGCCCTATTTTTAGATCAATTAAACAAAGTTTAAAAGAGAGAAAGTTCAAACTATGAATATTAACTGTACTTTGAGTTTGATTTCTAGTTTTGTTGTTTGCTGTTCCTTAAGCATTCCACAATCTCTACAAATCTGTCTTCACCATTACACATAGCTTACAAACACACAGATATATTTCATCAAGAATTTTTCTTAGTGCAACACTAAATATAAACTCGAAAGTTTCTTATTTTTCTCTGTATAATCTTTTTCATTCATGTCTTACCAAAATCACATTACTATGTTTAGCTCTAAACTAAGCATTTTTTTATTAAGCCATAACCTAAGAATGTTAAATTTATCTACTTGAGAGTAAAAGGGTTTTAGAAATAAAAAAAAATCACATTACTCATGAACTTGATATGAATTCTTCAATTACATAAGGGTATACATCTATTTGAAATATCACGTGTCTATATATTTTAAAGATGTGCATATCCTGAAGCAATTATATTTTAATTAAAGGTGTTAGTATAGCCATATATCTTATATTTTTAGTTACATTTCTTTAGTTTTCATATCAAATATCAAATACTATATTTTATATTTCATATCCAATATCAAATACTATATCTTATATTTTAAAAAGTAACAATTATAGACCTCATTCCCATGACCTGAATGAATGATTAGAGACTCTTTGTGTTCCTGGAGTGAGCAGATGCCCTTGGGCTACACTAGCACATGACAGGATGTTTGGAGATGTTACTGGTGTACACTTGAGCCAATTGATGAACAACAGGAAGACAAGTGATACAAGTGATTTCTTTAGTTTTCAAATATATTCTTGATAATATATCATCTTAGCACACATTTAATTTTCCAATACTTGAGATAAAAGAGCACAATCATTAAAATAATAGGTTTTAGAGTCACACCATAAGCTTTTTTTTTAACTGGTTCTTCCATTTATTTCTATAAACCTTGGGGAGTTTGTTAACCCCCTGTGTTTCAGTTTCCTTATGCGCAAATGGAGATTGTAATAGTCTCTACACCATGGAATTATTAAGTGAATCAAATAAATTAGTTCTTTAGAAAAGTACCTGCACACCGAAAAATAATACATATATTTTCTGAGTGGAATAAAGAAACTGATGAACATTTCACTTAAATTTTATTAGCACATTAACAATGTTTAAAAGAATATCTTATACTTACATTTTTGTTCATTTGTGGAGGTATAAGCTAATAGCCTATCTGACATTGAGTTATTGATTCATAGAATTTATGTATTTCCAATTTAATTAAATGTTCTTAAGTTATTCTTCTTAGTAATTGTTCTAATTTATGTTCTTCCCAGTGTTTAAGAATTTATATGTTTTCTTGACACCACTGTCCAATTGAATTTTATCAAACTTAAAAAATTATGGTCTGATTTGTGACAAATATTTCTTGGAGGAAAGTGGGTTGAGCCATATCTGGCAATATTCATGTCTTACTCCCTATGGTGCTTGGAGAACCATACATGATGGCAATTATTGAAACAGGACCAAGCACAGGCTTATCTGGCAACAACTTAACCCTGAACTATGTCTTTGTTACTAATTAGTTCTTTTTTATTTCTTCCCTTGGTTAAAGGTGAGTGAAAATATCTTTACATACAACCTTTGAAATTATGATTTTTTCATTTTGTGAGCTGTGAATTATGCTTTGCAGGTCATAGGGATTATTAATCACTAGAGATTACATAAGCTACACATATTTGTTGTTCTGGGTCCTAACCAGTTCCATTTTTGTAGTCTCTTATGTCATTTCTTTCAAATTATAACGGCTTTGTTATGATCTTAACATCTAGAAGGATATTTTTCCTCAGTTGATTCGTGGATTAGCCTTATCATACAGTATGAATATCAGTCTCAATACACTTAAAGATAAGGGTTTTCAGGACCATAAGAACTTTTTTTAATATCGTTTGAGGTAGCATTTGATATTTAAATTAACTATCTAGAAAGTTGACTATCATATTTGTAGTTTCAACTGAATGATTCACTTATTTAAATATTCATTAATAAAAAGGACATTTTTTAAGTTTCCCCAGAATAACAAAAGTGTTATGTGAATATACATTATACTACACAATTACATTATATTAAATACACATTACACACATTATATTATATAATTACTGATTTTGGCATATTGAATATGCATCAGACAGCTTGCCATGCTCTGCTGTACAGGCTGTGTACTCTTAGCTTGCTGGGCTAAGCAATGCCAGGAGTAATTCCTGAGTGCAGAGCCAGGAGTAACCCCTGAGAATCGCTGAGTGTGATATTGCTCTCCGCCCTGACAAGCAGGTCATACCCTTCAGCTGCTCCACATAGCCGAAGGACACATGGCCTGTGCCCTGGTTGTACCACTGGTGGTCCTTGCTGAGCGCAGCGAACATGGCCACGGTAAAGATGGTGAAGAAAGATGACCGCCAGGTGTCTGTAATCGTGTCTGCGCACCGGGTCTGAGGCCCCACGGGAGTAGCCCAGGAGCGGGGCCTCAAGCCAAGGGACTCCCCCAACCTCACTGTCACTGCTCACCACACTGCGCTGCCCGCATGGCCAGTCCTGGCAGCAATTATGCGTACCTAGGTCAAGAAGTCCTAGGTACAGTTATGTACCTAGGCAGCAGTTATGCGTACCTAGGTTGAGAAGTCAACATGATGAACGACCTAAAACCTGAGCTGCGCAGGAGGAAGAAAGCAGCATGGAATGCCTTCAAAAGTGACAAAGAAATAGCTAAAAAGACAAAGAACCTCCAGCTCTGGGCACATCTCTTCAACTCCACTGTTCTCCTGCATTAACATATGCCTCAGAGACCTGGGCCCTGCGAAAGCAGGATGAGAATGCTATTTGGGCCTCCCAAAGAGGAATCGAAAGAGCTATGCTTGGAATATCACGCCTCACTCAAGTGGGAAGAAGGAATCCGGGCTCCAACCTCCATCGCTGTTCCAGAGTCAGGGACGCTGTCTCATTTGCCAAGGCATCGGAAATCAGATGGGCTGGACATGTAATGCAATTTGGAGAAGACCGCTGGACTAGAGCTGACTTTATCCCATGGGATGTCAAAAGATCACGTGGCTGCCCACCTACAAGATGGTCAGATTTCTTCGTCAAGACCTTGAACGAAGGGTTTGAGGCTCTTTGTATTCCTGAGGCAGCCAGATGCCATTGGGCTACACTGGCACGTGATAGAGTCAAATGGAAATATTACTGGTGCCTGCTCTAGCAAATCGATGAATAACGGGATGTCAAGTGATCAAGTGCTATTATATAATATTACACATACATATATACATAATTGCATTATATATTACATGCAAATTACAAGCACTATATAGTTACATATTGTTTTTAACTGTTTTAAAGTAAGTAATCTATCAAAATTTGATGATGTTCAATTCATTTTCTTCTTTTCTGAGCACTGTATAACTGCCCTTAACTAATAATAAAACTTTGTTTTAAATTTAATGTCATTTAATTTCACTTAATTAGAGTTTAAACTCATTAAACAAAAACATTTAATTGCGTTTCCAGCCCAATCACAAAAAGTATGAGTGTGAATTATTTAGGAAGTCAAGGAGATGCAAGAACTTAAAAGGAACAAAGAGCCACACTTGTCATAAGGGTAGAATGTTCATAATACAACTAATAAGCTTATAAGGCTAAAATAATAAGAAACCAGATATTTCCCCCATTATTTTCCAACCAGGTGAAGACAGAGCAAAAAAGCCGTCATTTGCATACTATGAAAGGATTCCATCCAGAACCTCACCATATTGGCACCTTGACCTTAGACTCTTATCCTCCAAAACTATGAGAAATAAATGTCTGATCTTTTATTATCCAGCCCATGACATTTTACTAAAGCGGCATGAACAGGCTAAGATACTGTCCCATCTTTCCTTCTTTGGCCAGTTTACAAAGCTTAGTTTCAACATCATCTTTCTTTATGTGAATGCCTGTATTTGTCTGAGGATTGAAAAATGGGCAAACTCTATAAAAAACAAATATACAAGAATATATTGTCACTATAAAAGTTGTGAGGTATATAACAAGTAAAATATGAAACCAATCTTTTCTGCCCTCACATATTCCTAATAGCGAGTATATCACTGTCATCTTAACAGTATGAAGTATTTCCTTTCAGTCTTTTGTCTGTGAAAATGTCATATCCAATTTTCAGTTGTTGCTATTCTCTGGTGCAGTTTACACATAACCCTTTTGTTACTCTCCACTGTGTACTCAAAGGATATTGCTGTAGAATAATGACACTTAAATCTTTTGCTAGCTGGATGGGGGATCTGTAGTTCATGCTTTGCATGCATCCCATTTATCCCCAGTATCACATTCCCCTCCATCCCCAACACCACTGAGTTTGACCTCAGGATTCTTCATCATTACCTGGCCAAGCATTGACCACTGGGTCTCAGTGATAACTGGGAGTGGTTCCCAATTTCACTAAATAGAAGAATTTCATTCCCCTAAATTTAAAAGTAAACAGCTATTAATGCAAGTGGCTGCCAACTTGGACAGTTCATTTCTATTTAGTAGATTTTGAACAATGTGTTCTACTCTAATTTGGTAGGGTTTAATTGCAGAAGTCAGTGCATCAATTGCAGTGATGACAGATTACATTTGGACAGCATTAGAGTCCTCTCTTCTAGCAAAAGATGTGTAGATCAAGTTTAATTGCATGCAAATTTAAGCAAAAAAGTACAAACACTGCAATGAGTGAACTGAAAGGACATTTTTCACAGGCAATATAAATAACATTTGTTTTTTTTTAAATGTTATACTAAAATTAAGACAGAAGAGGGGAAAATCCTTCCAGAGGTGAAAGTAGCCAAGAATTCATTGTAAAATATTTCCCTTTCTCTCAATCAGTCAGGGAACAGAAGCAGGATAAGAGAGAGATAAGAAGGCTAATGGATGTTCCAGGAGACTCATTGTTTCAGTGTGCAAGTGTGGAAAGAGAGAAATGTGGGCAATGGTGACAAAACCCACTGAGTTTCAGAGGTAAAGCCAACAGAGACCTGAGCTCCAAAACACAAGTCCCACTGGTGTTTGCCCTAAACTCTGGAATTCACAAATTTGACTCTTACTTTGACAGCATTGAATGAAAACATTTCAAATAGTTTCCTGACTATGGTCAGCACTTAAGAGTTATTATTTTATGCTGCCTACTTAAAAAACCAGAAACACAGACAAAAACATCCCAGATCTGTCTTTATTGTAATCATGTATGGCAGGTTATGAATGTAAATTCTTTGACAAGAGATGAAAATATACCCTGGGACACAAATTGAATTATGGCCCCTGAAAATCTCATTTTGTATGAGTTTAGAAAGTGTATGCACCTGTCATTCTATTTAGCACTTATTCATCACTTTTTCCCACTGGTGATGATGAGCTTTTTAGTCTGAAATATAAATTCCTTTCTCATGCAATTCTTATAACTTATTTTCACTGGTATAGAGATCATCTGGCAACTTTTTTGCATATTTATATCCTGGTCTTTAAAAATCTGAATACTTCTGAATCTGAGCAAATATTACAGAGAATAAAGCATTTGCCTTGTATATGGCAAATCCCAGTTCAGTCCTTGTCATGGATGGTTTCTGGAATACTGACAGAAATGATCCCCATGCACAGAGCCAGGAGAAAGCCCTGAAAAAAAGTCAGATATGGCCTATCTCCTTCCTGCAAATAAAAATGTGTATACTTCAGCACGTATTTCTGATTTTTAAAGGAGGAAAAAGGAGATATTGTTTAGTTTACTTATACATATTGACATTTTATTGCTGCTTGAATCATTAAATTAAAAAAAATTGTCAGACTAAAGAGACAGTTGGTAGCATGCTTGCTTACTTTGCATGCATTTGACCTAGGTTTTGATTCCTGGCACCTTGCACAGTCCACTATGAACCTCCACAAATGATCTAAAGCCAGGAGTAAATCCTTTGCATAGCCAGGTATGCTTCCAAAACCACAAAACAAACAAAAAACAAAACAAAAAACAAAAGAAACACATTGCCTTATTGACTGTTTGCTTGTCTAGAACAGTGCCCACAGCATTTTTTAGAGGAAAAACAGAACTTATTAAGACACATTAATATATGTTTCTACAAGTGCCTTCTGACTAAAGGATAAAGCATGTGGGGATGGCCATAATGCACTGACTATTCCTTCTTAGCTTAACTTGCAGAATCAAATAAATGACACATACTGAGTTACAGGAGCTATGGAAAAGGAATGTCAAAATTACCCAAATGAGAGAAGTAACCTTTTGACTTTTATTTGAGTTTCAAAATCATACTTTTAAACCAGAAAAAAAATTGTTTTCTATTTGGTAAATACTTAATAAGACATTTTATTTATACTTAGTCTTATTTTATATACCTATGATGACATACTTTTAATGCTTGTTTCTTCACTTGGCATAAAACAGGTTTCCTATTGCTTCATAATTTCTAGAAGTATTTCCACTTTCAATATACTTTTAGACAGAGTAATTATAAATGTTTAAGAAATATAAGAGTAGTTTTCTGTTTCTATTTTATTTAGAACTAATGCCACCTCTTAAGTAGTAGTTTTAATAGGGAAAAAATAAGATAAATTCAAATCTGTAAAAATGTTCTTTATCTCCTTTAGAATAATGAAGAAGGAATGTAAGATTATCTTTAAATTCTCAAATTTCAACTCAACTGTACCCATATTTATTTCTGAAATCTTAAGTAAATGGGAAATCCCTGAGCTTATTAGACACCAAAGGAGTAAAGACACTTGTCCTTCAGGGTAGAAGGTAAATAATCTCTTGTCCTTTGTTTGGGAGAGCAAATGAGGGATGGAAAGATTGATAAGGGTAAGGGACTGTTGCTCTCAAGGTGGGCTAGAGTAGTTCCAAATGTCTTGAATAGGAAAAACACTTTTTCCTCTATTCTACTAAGGCAAAGCCTAGGAGTTTGTTAGTTATTAATGAAATAAAAGAAGGGACGCAGATTCAAGATATAAGAGAAAATCTATAGGATTAGGGAATGCCTGCAGATGATAAGCTATCAAAGAATGGTTACAGAAATTAGCAAGAAAACTGTCCTTTGGCGGAACTTCAAAAGAACAATTTTAGTAAAATTTGACAATAACTTCACACTATTAAAAAAGTAGAGAATATGTGAAAATTTATCAGAACATTTCAATCATTGGGATTTTGATTGTAGATAGATTTTGATTATAGCTTGTTAATTTGTATTGGAGACGTAAGAAAATTACAGAAATTAGCAGCTGTAGGTTCTTGGAGCATGCACATTATCTCTTTTTTATTGTTTGTTTCTGGTCTACAATCAAAGGTGCTCAAGCCTTACTCTTGGTTATTATTATTATTATTGTTATTATTATTTTAATAATAATTTTAATAACAATTTTTTTTCAATCCATTCCAGGTATGCTGAACCAGAGATAATTAGAGCATGGGGCAGAGCTGCTACTTGCTCTCCCTGTGCCCAGCCGCTCATGAGGCGCCTGGGAAGCATGGTGGGTTCCTAGCCCTGGCCTGCCACCCTGCAGAGCATCACAACAAGCCAGACGACCCCCCGACTCCATGGGGGCCGCCATTTTCCACATCCAGACGTCTTTCTCGCACAACTCCACCCAGCAGACCAGTCTATCACAGCCTGGATCATCGACACCCACCCTGCAGCAGTTTTTTTTTTTCAAACCGGCCCAGGTATGCTGAACCAGAGATTCTCAGACATGGGGCAGAGCTACTACTTGCTCTCCCTGTGCCCAGATGCTCATGATGCGCCCAGGAGGCATGGCGGGTTCTAGCCCTGGCCTGCCACCCCAGCAGAGCCTCACAACAAGCCAGACAACTCCCCCTTCTCCATGGGCCCTGCCATTTTCCACATCTGTACTTCTCTTTCTTCACAACTCCACCCAGCAGACCAGACAATCACAGCCCGGCTGGTGCAGCCACTGTGGCTGGCGTGGTTCATCAGCAATTGCTTTTATTTAGAGGGACTACAAGACTATGCCACCTGCACGGCAAGCCTGGCAAGCTGCTTCGTTTCATGTTTGATATGCCAAATACCAGTAACATTTATATTAGGTCATTCCGATGACCTAATATAATGGTTTGAGGCTCTTTATGTTCCTGGAGCAAGCAGATGCCTTTGGGTTCTACTAGCATGAGACAGGACGTATGGAGATATTACTGGTGCCCGCTCTAGCAAATAGATGATGAATGGGAAGATAGTGATTAGTTATAGTGATTATTATTATTTTTAATTGAGTCACAGTGAGATACTCAGTTATACAATTCATGATTAGATTTCAGTCATATCATATTACAACACTGGTATGGCACACAGTGTTTCAAGACCAATCCCTTCATCAGTGTTCAATCTTCTTCCCTCTATCAGTGGCCCCATTTGCTTCCCACCCTGAAAAATGATGATCTTATAAATTTTATGATTTTATAATTATAATTTTATGATACTCTTAAGTTCAGTAAGTAAAATCAATAACACAGATGGTCCAATCTGCATGTAACAACTCAGTAAAAAGGTCATGACTTTATCAATAGCATTTCTATATATATATATATATGTATATATATTTATATATATATGATGCAATCTGAATTATAATTACTGCTTTCTTAAGGAGCAGGCATGGGGCTGGGGGGTTGGGAAACAAGGGGTCTTTGGTGGCAGTAAGGGCACGTTGATGGTGGGACTGGTTTTGAAATGTTGAAAACTTGAAACAACTGTACTGTGGAACAACTTTGTAAATCACAGTGTTTAAATAAATTTGAAAATTAGAGTTAAAAATTAAAAAAAATTATAAAAGCAAAAAGTTGATCTGCTTCTACAAGAGGCTTTATATATAAGTATGTACTTGCTTTGTCATTTGCAGGAATCTTGAGGATAGGGTTTCATGATACTTCACAAACTCTCAGCACCACCCCCTCCTCCTGGTTGAACACTTTCCTCCACCATAGATGCTGTCCCCTCCTTTCCTATCCTCCAGCCTCCTCAGGTGGCATATTCCCTAGAGAATATGAGCTATCATGTCCTTTTCCATTACCTTCGAGTACTTGTCATTTGGTCATTATGTTTCTTATACCCTGCATATGAGAGACATGATTTTGTGTTGCTCTTTTACTAACTTCATTCATTATGTTATCTACCATGTAACATCAAATTCATTGACTTAATTGCATCCCCTGCACTTGGATTGATAGTATTGATATCTTTAAAATGCCAATACTCCCCCAAATCATTGCGCTCATTCAGTGCAGTCCCTATAAAGATGTCCATGACCCTTTTCAAATAAATAGATCAAACACTCCTGAAATACATACAGAAACAAAACCCCTGAAGACCTAAAGCAATCCTTGGGAAATAGGTCATGGAAGGTATTATTTTCCCCAGTTTCAAACTGGAGCACAAAATGATAGTATTTAAAAAATATGGTGTTGGGATAAAGGCAGACCCCAGATCAATGAAAGAATTGAATACCCTGAGATTGACCCTCACATATATGATCAGTCAATCGACAATAAAGCAGCAATAAATATGAAGTGGAACAAGGAAAGCCTCTTCAATTAGTGATACTGGGAAAATTGGTCAGTTTCATGAAAAAAAAAATGAACACAGCACTTTTTCTAACAAGACACACAAACTTCAAACAAAATGGATTAATGACAGTAATATTAGACTTGAATTATATGGTACATACAAGAACATGTAGACAAAAGTCTCTTGCCAGTGGAGTTAAAGGCATCTTTAAGGGATGAAACACAATTGACTAAGCAAATTGAAGCAAAGATAAACAAATGGAACTACATGAATTGAAAAAGTTTCTGCACTTCAAGGGAAATAATACACAGGATACAAAGAAAGCCCATGGAAGAGGAGAAATTATTTAACCAACTTTCATATGATAAGGGTAATATCAAGATAGATAAGGCAATGGTATGAATTTTTTACCAAAAAAAAAACACCTAGCCCCACAAAAAGAGAGTATGTAAACTGAAATTCTCACAGAATATATGCAAATGGACACAAACCACATGAAAAAATGCTCTGCATCTCTAATCACCAGGCAGATGCAAGTAAAATTAATAATGAGATATCATCTGATACCACAGAGGCTAACACACATCAAAAAGAGCATGAACATCCAGTGCTCCCATGGATGCAAGGAGAAAGGAAGTCTCATTCACTACTAGTGAGAATGTCAACTCGTTAAACCTTCTGTAAAACAATATGGGCATTGTTAAAAATATGTAGGAATTGAGCTTTCATTTGACCCAGAAACCCTTTGTCTTGTAACATACCTACACCTGAAGGATCCAAAAACAATGTGAAGAAAAAGACATTTGCACCCCTATGTTCCTTGCATTATTATTCACAATAACCCAAATCTGGACACAATCCAAGTTTACAAGAGTAGATGACTGGGTAAAGATGCAAAGGTACATTTAAAAATAAAACAGCCAAGGAAATACTACAAAGATACACAATGGAATACTACTCGGTCCAAAAAAAAAAAAAGTCTCTCCTCAGTTTTTAAGGAACTTTGTGATTTTGCTAGGTTCAACTAGACAATCCAGGATATGCTTCCTATCTCAAAAATCTTAATTGCTTTTCCATATCTTCATAAACTTGATTGTCAAGTAAGGGAGAAACAGGTAGTATACACAGGTACTGCAATGAATAGGATGTAGAAATCTATTGGAAATATTTTATATATAAATAAGACTAGAAAATTTATGAGGAAAAGTCTGGATTTCTAATAATAAGAACTATAAGTATGCAACAAGTTAATTCAGCAGTTAAGTATGAAATTTTAAAAAAGGTCAGAGATAGGTTATTCTCTTAAGCAGTGGAAAGCAGGAAGAAAATATGTAGTTATAGATACATAGTAATAAGTGTAAAGATAGCTATTTGCATCTATCTATGTTTACATCTGTACATTGTATCTATCTATATATTTATATCCATCTATATATTTATATCTACCTATATTTAGGCATATAAGTTTATCTGTAAGTTACTAGCCAGAGAAAGAGAGAGGTGAAAGAGAAAGGGAGAAAACGAGAGGTAGACAGATGCTAAAATGGAGGGAGAAGGTGAAAATATGCTAGATTCTATAATCCCTGAAGGAGTCATAATTGTAAGTTGAAGAGGTGTGCCAAGGAAAATGGTTAGTGAAATCATTTAGGGATCTTGGTGAATTTTGAAATGAGTACATAAAGTCAGGATACAATGATGATTAATAAGCAAACTATACTTGTAGTGACTGAGTTTTTCACAGCTCTAAGCATACCTCTAACAGCTCTCATCACATGCAGAGAAAAGGAAAACAAACTCAAGAGAGAAGGTTGAGAGCTGATTTGTGATTTGATAAGTTTTTTAAATGATTTAGACTGCACTGATATTTAAGCACTGAGGTTTCATGTGTTGCATTTTGTTATATCATCATACATAGAAGTTAGCATATCTAGACATTTATTCATTAATTTTATATAAATTAATTTAATTAAAGAATCTTATCTCTAACATTGCATTTTGTGTGCAGATACCTATAACCTTCAAGTAATATATATCACTGTATCACTGTCTTCCCGTTCATCATCAATTTGCTAGAGCGGGCACCAGTAACATCTCCATAGCGTCCTGTCTCATGCAAGTAGATCCCAAAGGCACCTGCTTGCTCCAGGAACATAAAGAGCCTCAAACCATTCCATCAGGTCATGGGAATGTGGTCCATAATTGTTACTGGTATTAGGCATATCAAATACAACACAGGTAGCTTGCCAGGCTCTGCCATGCGGGTAGCATACTCATCTCTAAATCCAGCATTTATTGATGAACCGAGTGGCCACAAGAGGCTGCTCGAGCCGGGCTGTGATAGGCTGGTCTGCTGGGTGGAGTTCTGATAAGGGGGAAGTCCGATGTGGAAAATGGAGGCCCTCATGGAGTGGGTGGTTGTCTGGCTTGCTGGAGCTGCTCTGCCTTCCCTCCTAGGCGCCTCGTGAGCGGCTGGGCAGGGGCAGGGAGAGCCAGTAGCAGCTAGCTCTGCCCTACGACTGTGAGTCTCTGGATCAGCATACCTGGGCCGGATTTAAAAAGACTGCTGCTTGGGCCGGAGGATAGCCCAGCAGGTAGGGGCTTTGTCTTGCAAGCGGCTGGCCTGTGCTGGCCCAGGCTCGATCCACGGCATTCCATATGGTCCCCCGAGCACCGCCAGGAGTAATTCCTGAGTGCAGAACGAGGAGTAACCCTGAGTATTGCCGGGTGTAACCCAAAAAGCAAAAAAAGGAAGAAAATGTCTGTCACCTACAAAGACTGTTGGGAGTGGCATGTATCCTGTCTAGTTATCCTATGAATATTCATGATACAGGAAGCATGTGAATACCAGTGACCAAGAGGAAACTGGAACCCCCACATTTGTGGAGACTTGCATCTGCTGTCTTCATACGAAACATCAGAGTACTGAGCCAACATGGGGGGGAATACACCTTTTTTTCTATTATGTTTGTGTTGTTTATACTTTATACATTGGGGAGTACTTTGCCTTACTAGGGTGCATTTCATATATATATATATATATATATATATATATTTCAAATATATATAACTATATATATATCTAATATATATAATAACATATATATCTGAATCCCTAAACAATCTCTCTTGATACTGTATAAGAACACTGGCTTTTTATTTCAGGGGGATGGGGACACACTAGGGTGTTGCTCAGGAGTTACTTCTGCTGTACACCCCGGAAATGCTCCTTGCTGTGTTTGGGGTACCGTATAGTAGCTGGAAAGTGAATCCAAGTCTGCAACATGCAAGATGAGAGCAATGGTTTTTAAATCAGACATTCCTACCTGTATGATATTGACATTATCTAATAAATCACTAATATGATTTCATGCCATACTTCCCTAATGTAAAAGAGAGGTAATACTTAAATTTTTGAGTTCTAAGATTATAAGGACTATAACATTT
This sequence comes from Cryptotis parvus, assembly GCA_021461705.1. NCBI lineage: Eukaryota > Metazoa > Chordata > Mammalia > Eulipotyphla > Soricidae > Cryptotis > Cryptotis parvus. The sequence goes on along the minus strand of JAJIBD010033142.1, from coordinate 5,362 downwards.
TAATAATATTATGATATTTTTATAACAGTATTAAAAACATCTCAAAATCCCAATGTACTTTTTGACCAAAAATGTTGTTAACTATTTCTAAAAACATTCTCCTTTTTTTTACTTTACAGTCAAAAATGATATATTTGAGAGATTTTGGCTCTCACAGTAAATTGATAAAAAGTAATGTATTCTCTCGAACATTTGATCTTTCTATCTAGCTGGAAGCTCGCAAAATAACTTCCAGACACATACTTTCAAATGCAATCAAAACATAAAGGCAATAGTTTGCCAGCTGCAAAATTGCTGGAGGTGCCTAAATGGCATGCAAACTTTGGAATGCTCATAATCAAAGGGGCTATTTCAGCTGCTACTTCTTGGCTGAAAAACATGAGTTAATGCTTTGAAGAAAGTGGAACAGGAGAAGCATCCCCCTCCTTTGAGTGTAGCTTAATATAAGATTGTGGTGGGATTTTGAGTTACCAAGTAACTCATCGGTGTGGATTTTAAGATTCATGTGACCTATGATGCTTGAACAACCCCTTGATACTTCATTGGTGATTGTGTGTGTGTGTGTGTGTGTGAATGAACTTGAAAGTGACAAAGCTATATGTCTCCATTTATTTTCTCTTAATAAATTAGCATTATAGAATTTGCAAACCGCAATTATTTTTTGCCAGGCCACTTCCCTTTGAAATAGCATTTAGTGAAGTTCTCCATTCCATCCCATCTTCCATACCCACTGTGCACTGAAAAACAGTTAATGAAATTTTATTAAATTTACTACTTGCCTATCTCCTTCTTCAGATAACACAAAACAAAGGAAACAGAAAAGAAAGCTTTTATTCTGGGTATTTCTTTTTGGCACAAACATCTGTCAGCATCTGTTTGTATATCCTCAGCGGTACTGAGCACCGCATTTGTCCCTGCTGCCGTATCAGGACTCACAGATCTCGCCTCTCATTTCCGCTTAATCCATTAATAACGCCGAGATTTGGCATGTGAGCTGTGCTCCTCTTAATTTCTTTGTCGGTTCAGGCTAGCGCCATTGGTCCGTTTCCATGCCTCGGCTTCGGATGAAACCATAGTGCCACAAAGCCTTCTGCTGGTCCTCCCAAGATGCTGGTATCACTGAAACAATATGAGAAATTTCAGAGACCACCTAGTAGTTAGGTTTTATTTTGTATGTGTTTACCTTCCACTCTTCCTTTTATTTCCCTTCTCCAAAAGATAGAACCTTGACTTTAAAGAAAAATTAGTATTGAAAATGAAATGTTAAGAACCTGCCATGGAGGAGGGCTGGGGGGAGGGGGAAATGGACTTGGTGGTGGAAGATGGGCACTGGTGTCAGGATGGGTGCTGGAACACTGTGTATGACCAAAAACCCAAATACGAACTTTTTTAATATTAGATATCTTGTACCTGTAAAAATAAAAAAATTTAAGAAAGAAAAGAAAAATGAAGTATCATTTTAAAGTTTCACTCTTTAGGAAACTTTTTGTAGGAGTGTTTGTTTCTTTAACAAACTGTCTTCTTTACTTATAAATGCTGTCTCTCTCTCTGTCTCTATCTCTCTATGCCTCTGACTCTGATTGTCTCTGTCTCTGTCTCAGTATCTCTCTCTCTTTCGGTCTGGTGAAACCCCAAGTGGTGTTCAAGAGGCCTACAAAAGCTACTACTTAGTCACCTTTGTTGGCTGCTGAAAGTGTGGTGGTAACCCGCGTGCCTGAGAGGGATTCCTTAGCTGATCCGTGAAGACCTCTATGGTGCTGGGGGGTCAGACAGGCCAAGCAGGTGAAGTGAGATACTGCATAATTTCCCCAGTTCTGAAAAAATATTTTTCCGCCTTTACTTCTCACTGCTTCAAGAACATGGGCAGTGATGTTCTGTTTTTTCTCTCTTTCATTTATCTTTAGCATTTATTCTTCTACTTTGATGCTCCTTGGCCTGAAACATTTTCAGGTCTTTCATCTTAAACACAGTAAAAAGAAAGCTTTTCTAAATTCCACCTCTCCTCATCTGTGTTTGTGTCTGTGGCCTTTGAGGCCATACCCAGGGTACTCAGTACTTACTCCTGTTTGTTAAGTGATGACTGGAGCCAGGGCCTCAGAGGATCAATCATGGGGTCAAACAAAACAGGGGCTGGCCAGGTGATTGGGTTTAAGATAAGGAGAGGAGAAAGGGAGAAAGGAGAAAGTCAACAGGCTGGGATTCTGCCTTTGGCCTGTAGCGCCCAGACAGGATCCTTCTGAGGGACGCCCCCTGATAGTTTGTCCGAGGGGAGGAGTTTTTCCTCAACCCATTTTTTTCGAATGAATTAAAAAGTCCATACTCTGTAACTCTCTTTCCTCAACTTTCTACTCAGATTTGGCTTGAGCGGGGTGAGGTGGTGAAGTAATAAGTGAGTAGAGATTAAAAATGAAAGAAATTTAGACTTTCAAGAACCTCTGGTTCCTTTAGAAAGAACATTTGGTGGGAACAGTCATAGGCCCCAAACGTGTTAGGAACCATGAAAACCCCATTTGATAGGGGAACCCGAAAAACACCATTATCTTTGTAGGCCCCTAGAGCCCTGGGTCATCAATGGTGGCCCCCAAGCACCACTATTTTGGGCTACTGATTTCACATCTAATACTTCACTTCTAATACTGCAGAATCCTCTAACTTGGATAGATATCCCAACTGGCAAATTTTTAAGGTAATTTTCAACCATATCTTGGTTGGAGCTTTCTCAAAATGAGGTTGTTGGCTATTTTCTTTGTCATCATTTTTTCTTATTTTCTTAGTATTTCATCTACTACTTGCATACTTGTTTTCTTCAGCCGCTTCTTAAAGGATGATGCACTGATTTGACACAAACTTCTCTCCTATCAATGTAAACGGGTGCTGCTCAAGCACTCACTGGTCCATACTTATTTTATTTCTAGATTTGTATGTTTCAGTTTCGTTCACTTGAAAATGCTGCTAAGATGTGCCAAATTTCAAATGTTATTTAAATTAAAATATTTCATAACTTATTTTATATCTTCATACTAGTCTAACTTTTATGTTTGTTTAGGGGCCATTACCTAACAAAGTTCCAGAGTTAATCCTTGCTGGATACACAGGAATTACCTCCTGGCAGTGCTAGAGCTCTCATATGGGAGGTTCAGATCACACCCTGGTCCACATTAAGTGTAAGCAATGACAACCTACTGTACTATGACTCCAGTCCTGTCTTAGGGCTAAGTTTCAAAAGAAACTAAATTATATTTACTTTGATGTTACCAATAACATTTGATGCTGAGTGAAAAGACTAAATAATATGAGAAGTAAATATAGTTTCTAGATAATCCTCTTATCAATGAATACTATATTTTGAGCTGGAATGTTGAAATTAACATAAAAATCTTTCTTTCATGTGAATTCTAGTAGTAAAAATATAAGATATTTTTAATATTTCAAAAAATAAATCGGGTGGTACTTTATAAGTATTGGTGGAGGGATGGGTGCTGGGAATACTGTATGGCTGTGAACCAATTATGAACACTTATTTTTTTAACATTTTATTATACCACCGTGAGATATACAATTACAATGTTGTTCACGCTTGGGGTTTCGCTCACAGTGTTCCAGCACCCGCCCTCCACCAGTGCCCCCAGCCACCACCCATGTCCCCAATCCTCCCCCTCCCCACATCCTGCCTAAATGGCAGGTTCTTTATCTCTCTCCTCTCTCCTCTCTCTCTCTCTCCTCCTTCTCCCACACATTGTGGGTTGCACTCACGTACACTTAGAAGCCATCATTTGCATTTTTTTGTCTGTATTTAATGCTCAGTTCTATGTTAGCATCAGAACTTTAGACATTTATTCACACATGTTCCCTTCTCTATCTAAACTAACCTCTGACTCCCACAGCTTGTGGTAATTTCCACTTTGGTAAGATCACCTAGTATATTTATGTCATGCAAATAAATGCAGTCATTCTATGTCTCTCTCTTTCCTTCTGACTAATTTCACTCAACATGATTCTTTCCATGTCCATCCATTTATAGGAAAATTTCATAACTTCATTTTTTCTGACAGCTGCATAGTATTCCCATTGTGTAGATGTACCACAGTTTCTTTATCCAGTCATCAGTTCTCGGGCATACTGGTTGTTTCCAGGTTCTGGCTATTGTGAATAGTGCTGCAAGGAAAATAAAAGTGCGGATTGTGTTTCCGCTGGTGTGTTTTTGGCTTTCCAGGGTATATTCCCAGGAGCGGTATGGCTGGGTCAAAGGGGAGCTCAATTTCTAGTCTTTGGAGGAATGTCCATGTGTTCCCAGAAAGGTTGTACAAGTCGACATTCCCACCAACAGTGTATGAGAGTCCCCTTTTCCCCCACATCCACGCCAGCACTTGTTGCTTTTACCCTTTTGGATATGGGCCATTCTCTGTGGTGTGAGGTGATATCTCATTGTTGTTTTGATTTTGCATCTCTCTGATGATTAGTGATGATGAGCATTTTCTCATATGCCTTTTGGCCATTCGGATTCTTCCTTGTCAAAGTTTCTGTTCATCTCTCTCTCCCATTTTCTAATGGGGTTGGCTGTTTTTTCTTATGTAGCTGTACCCAGTGCCTGATATATCCTGGATATTAACCCCCTTATCAGATGGGCATTGGGTGAGTATTCTTTCCCATTCTGTGATCTGTCTTTCTATCTTGGTCACTGTTTCTTTCTCGAGGTGCAGAAGCTCTTCAGTTTCATGTAGTCCCATATGTTTATATTTTCTTCTAGTTGCTTTGTTAATGGTGCTTCACCTTTGAAGATGTCTTTAGCATCGATGTCGTGGAGTGGTTTTTCCTATATTTTCTTCTAACGTACTTTTATGGATTCAGGTCTGACATTGAGATCTTTAATCCATTTTGATCTGATTTTTTGTGCAAGGTGTTAGACACAGGTTCAAATTCATTTTTTTACATGTAGCTGTCCAGTTTTCCCAGCACCACTTGTGAAGAGGCTTTCCTTACCCAGTTTGGACTCTTTGCACCTTTAAAGATTAACTGATCATGTCTTTGAGTGATGGTGTCGGGATACTCAACTCTTCCACAGGGTCCACCGGGTCTGTTTTTTTACTCCCAGTATCCACTCCGTTTTAACTACTAAGCTGCTTTGTAGTACAGTTTGAGGTTGGGGAAAATTTGATGCCTCCCATCTTCTCTTCTCCCAAGGATTGCTTTAGCATCCGTAGGGTTTATTATTCCATACAGATTTCAGAAGTGTTTGGTCAATTTCTTTAAAGAATGTCATGGAATCCTTATAGGAACCGCATTGAATGAATTCAAAGAGCTCTAGGGAGTATTACTCATCTTGACAATGTTACTCCTCCCCATCCAGGAGCAGGGGAATGTG